>JADRCH010000173.1:1320260-1358280 GCA_019843965.1 Rhynchomys soricoides
TCTATTGTCTATCTTATCTATCATCTATTGTCTATCTATCTATCTATTGTCTATCTATCTTATCTATCATCTATTGTCTATCTATCTATCTATTGTCTGTCTGTCTATCTATCTATCTATCTATCTATCTATCACCCATCCTTCCATTTATCCATCCATCTCTATTTATGTGTCCATATGTATATCTATCATCTATCTGTATATCATCTTCATGATTGATACAGCTTTGATCTATAGAAGATGTCAATCTGGAGCAATAATGTTGGAAATTTATGGAAGAAATGGAACAGGAAACAACTTTAATAGAATTTCTATAAAAAGGTGTCGGAAGTTCATTAATTCTGATAGAGATGATCATGTGATTGAATTCATTAAAATTAAATTTCCTACCATTTAAAGATATTCATTAGTCACAGTGATAATCGCTGAAGATGGAATTAGGTTATTTCCTCTAAAAATTGTGTTATATTAACCTATTCAAACCTTACTGCTTGCTACATGTTTTAAAAATTAATCTTCTTTCTAGGGAATGACTGCATAAACCAGACATCTCAGCATTTGGGGGTGGAGTTAGGAAGATCAAAAGTTCAAAGTTAGCTTCAGCTATCTAGTAAGTTTGAAGTAAGCCTAGGCTATGTGAGATTCTGACTTAAAAGAAAACAATTAATCTTCCAGGGTGTAGTGGCAGATACTTATCAACCTAGTACTCAGAGGCTAGAGGACCATGAGTTTCAACCTTGACTGTCTTATACAATGAGGCTCTGCCCATAAAATAAAATAAAATAAAATAAAATAAAATAAAATAAATAAAATAAAGGCAAGGTTCATTTTGAGAGCAAAAGGCTGTTTGTAGACAGAGCACTTCAGGTGACTGTGTTAGCATGACACACCTTTACCTATCTTGTTCTCTAACTTCAAATCAATTAGAATAGCACTCTGCAATAGAAATATGTCAGCTACACGTCATTTAAGATGTCTTGGTGACTATATTTTAAAAAAGGAAGAGAGAAGCTAATAAAATTGATCTTAATAATGCATTTTACTTGAAAAGATACATTTAAAGCATCACAGTTTTTAACTTGCAGTCATCATGAAATTATTGAGATGCATCACTCTTTTTTTTTTTGCTTTGTACTGTCGGTAATTCCATGCTTCACAAGTCAAATGCAAATGTTTATTAGAGATGTTTGACTTCAGTGGAGATTTTTAAAGTTAGGACATTTGAAAAAGTAAACTAATGTAACAGAATTATTAGAAGCATATTTTAGTTTTCAATAGTTGATTTGCATGACAGCTTGGAATCTCAAATTTACTTTAATAGCAGAACCTAAAGAGTTATGTATAGAAACTAATAGTAGCTTATTCAAGTGTGGACACAGAAGAAAACCAGCTACCCAAGTGTTATAAACCTTGTAATTGGTGTTTAATAGAAAGAAGAACACAGCAGGTATCTCTTCATAAATACGTACACATATAAGAATATGTATGTATATATGTACATATAATGTATACACACATATAATATGCATATATACACACATATACGCCTATATGTCTGAATATGTGTATACATGTCTGATATATATCTGAATATATATGTATTTGATCAAGTGTTATTTATATCTGAAATATTTACTATGGCATTTAGCAGATACAAAATTGGATAAAATCTTACAAATTCTGCTATAATGATAAGCAGCTTTGTACCTTCCGTATCAACGCAAGATGTAGCAATAGATCTCACGACAGTACTGCTCTGACTACCCCATCAGCACCTGAAAGGTAGCAGACGTCCATTAATTATTGAACAGCAATTCCAAGCTAAATTTTTATCACAGGAAAACGGTCTTTGCTCAGAAAAGGTCAACATATCCCCTTGATCATGGTTTTGATTTACTTACAAATAAAAATTCTGTGGCGACATTATCATTGGGTTGAAAAGTGGCCTGACCAACTAAACTATTAGGCTTAAGAATAACAAAGACTTGGCCAGACAATCCATATTTTAAGCACTTGCTGGCCACAGGTGGTTGGTGTACGCGGAATGGGACAGCAAGGACATAGGATACATTAGGGTTAAGATTTTGAAAGCAGTTTTAGTTTCTTCAGAGGCTTGCCACTTCCTCTCCCTTCCCTCCCACCTCCCACCCTTTCCTGCAGACATTAGTTTGGTCTCCTCCCTGTAGGTGGCAGCACTTTCTTCTTGACGATATAAGTGCTTTCCCCTTAGATTCCTGCAGTTTTCATAGAAAGAATTATAATTCTCTAGAAAATTCTTTGGAAGCGTAAGTCAGAGTATTTTCAGTTCTATTGCTCTTCCGCTCACTGCTTCAGGAAACAATCCGTTTGCCTCCTCCCTGGAGAGGTGCTCACCGCTCGCTGGGCTTAGAGCAAGGTAGAAGGGAAGTCAGGGGTTCAACCTAAAACCCCTTAGGATTCCTGTGATCTCCCTAGGGTAATCCCCCCCCCCCCCCCCAGCGATCCGAATAGGCAAGAGGCGGTTTCTCTCTCCCATGCAGTGACAATGTTATCCTATGTTTTCATTTTCCACTCAACTTTGTAATCGGGTTTTTCAGAATTCCCACAGAACCTGCTGTTGCATATATATATATTCCATATTGGACATTAAGGGGACGTAATATGGTGTAGCTAAGGATAATATTTTAAAAATTCTCTTTTCCACGTTTAGAAATACCCTTTCCCTCTCTTTCACATCACATTGGCAATAAGATTAGGAGACCATTATGTAAGGGACGAAGCACCAAGGAAAGCGATGAGAAAATTCAGTTGGGTTTCCCTGGGACTGGCACACACCCTGTGTGGAACCCAGCAAACTGTGTGGGGATGGCTTGATTTCCCTTTGACTGACAGTTTAAAATTACAGGCTCTCTTTTCTGTAATTTTTACTCATTCTGTTCCCCCAGCACAGCCTCAATGCTCTATTTGAATTTTAATCATAATTTTTCTTAGTTTAGCTTCATGCCAACATTGTACTGTACCTGGTATAATGAGCTTAAAGTGCTATGCTTTTGACTTGAGGAAAAAATTCAATGTTTTCTTAATATATTCTTTAATTCTTTTAAAGTTGAGCAGATGAGATGGATTGTTAATGGCTTACAGCAGAGAGAAAAGATGGGAAACAGGGAGCTGGCTATCCAGGCTTGCCCATGCCAGGAGCTCTAAAAGGTCCGTTATCATATATTTGCTTATATTAACTTTTATAAACCACAGAGCATTTTCTAAAATGAAGAAACAGGACTAAGAGCGAAGCTATCCTTGTCATCTTGTAAATGACAGATTCGGCAGAGGAAAATCTACTGAAGGGCTTTTATAGCCCCTGCTTTCAGTGGCCATTCCTTACAAGGACTCATCGTAGATGAAGGCACTGGAGAACAGAAAACACTGTGTCACATTTCCATAATTTCTTGAGCTTCATTTGAATCAAGCCATTCGTCCATCTGCTTTCTTACCTGGATTCCTTTCCAAAATGTAGCAATCACTCAAAATTGACAGCTGTACTTTCATTTTTCTCTTTATTCTTAATAATCATATTCACTTTCCCATACATACAGTGTTCAAATTTACAACTTGGTCCCTCTCCATTCATCAGGGGAGGACAACTACAGAAGAAAGAAGTCTGTCACAGAAATTCTAGTGCAAATATCCCCCACCTGCTTTCCCAAGAGACTCTTTATACTGGGTGACTCAGAGGACCACGCCCTTCATCTGGACCTATTTTATGTCTTGGACCATTTGCACAGTCATGGGAAGCCTGTGAACATCTTCCCAGAATGATGTTTCTAACTGATGAAGAAGAAGACAAGGATACAAAACCATAACTCAAATTTTGTGTCAACTTCAACTTAGTGGTAAGTAAATGTATTTCAAGGAAGGATCATCAAGTATGTGTGATTTGAAAGACAAGCAAGGGAGAAATAGCTTCTGGACACATTATTGTAGTTATTGCTTATGCTTATCGATGAAAGATGTGCCAAATTCCAGTTAAAAGTTAGTAAAAATAAAGACAGATTTTTTTCCTTATCCAAAGTTCATGAGACTCCCTGAATTGTACAGGCCCAAAAGTCTGGTTATTGATTATACAGTGACTAAACCTTTCTTACAAAGGCCTCAACTGGATTGTATGCAAGGAGTCAAATGATAAGTAAAACCCCGTGGGACAATAGGAGACTTTTAAGGCAGACCACTTACAATCAGAGTTCAGTGGACTAAGTATATCATAGTTCCTAGACTTAAAAGAATTGGAAACTCTAGTTTAACAATGTATCCAGGAGAAGGCAAAGCTTCTGGGACCATGAAGCAGAATTTGTTTGAAGGAAGAAGGTTCTGCAGATGCTGAAGTTAGCAAAGACAAACAAACTGAAATGAAGTATCTTCAAAAATCCCAGAGACAGGAGGAAGAGCTCTGAGGGTTACCCATCTCATCCAAACACAGGAGGGACAGAGCAGTAGAACGTATTTCCTATTCCTGTCCCAAAGCTCTCGGAACAAACGACATCACTTCTGTGGTGTCCCTCCTGAATCTGTAACTTGAAAAAGGCATTGGAGAACCTCAGACTGTGGGACATGTTACGGGAAAATGATGACACGTTTCAAAACTGTGCAGTTTGTGAACTATTCCAGATAAGGGGAAAGAGAGACTTTGTTAGCCAAATTTGGGCGTGATCCTGGATTGAATGTTAGATCAGAAAACAGATCTTCATAAGGCAGTGGCAAAATTTGGGCCCAATATATAGATTTGAAAATAATGGTGTATCCAGGTGAATTTGTTGATTTAGTGGGGATACTGTATTCAGGTAAGAAAAAAATGCCCTTGTTCTTGGACATTCATACCGATATGTGCAGTTTGCTTTCAAATATCTCAGAAAAAAAAAAGTAGAAGATATGGTAAAAAAGTAAGGCTGACAGAAGAATCTGTTAGAGGAACCAAGGTAAAATAAATACTGGGACATTTTGTTTGGCTTTTGCTTCTTTTAAGTATGCTATTAAAAGCAATTAAGCCTGATTTTTAAAAACAACCAGGTTGATGGAAACTTTCCTGTGCTTATGGTTTCTCTATCTCTCAGACTGCTAGTAACAATCAGATTCATTGCTGGTAGTCTAGTTAGCATCTGAATAAGTCCATGCATTCCTGGACCGCATAGAAGGACACAGTGCTTCACGTGTTGGTCGGTTTTTGTGGTGAGAGCCAATCTGTGCTTTAGTGTATGGGTAGTGCCCGGTAGTTTACAGAGAGCCCACACATTCTGGAGCATTACCATCACAGTCTCTTCTGTATTTTAAATAAACTCAATTGGTAGGACCGTCCAATGGGATTTGTCAAAACTTCACTGGGATATCTGGACTGGGAAGCCTGCTTTTTCAAGGCAATGTTTCAAAGTATCACTTCTGGAACCGTAATAGAAAAGGTCTCATTAAACTCCCATAGTAACAAAAATCTATTGAGGCATTTCTAATTTGAAAGTCAGCAATCAAACTTGCTTGAGGGGGCTGGAGAGATGACTCAGCAGTTAAGAGCACTGACTGCTCTTCCCGAGGTCCTGAGTTCAATTCCCAGCAACCACTTGGTGGCTCACAACCATCTGTAATGGGATCTGCCCTCTTCTGGTGTATCTGAAGACAGCTACCTTGTACTCATACCTAAAATAAAAATAAATCTTAAAAAAAGAAAACTTGCTTGAAACTCTGAAACATTTTGAGCATTAACATAATTGTCCTGTGTGGAAAATTCCACACCTAACCTCCTGTGATGGGAAGTAGTCAAACATAGGCACACAAGGAATATTGCACAAAATTTCCTGCAGGCTATGTGTATACCGTATGTATGAAATACAAATGAATTTCATGTTTAGACTTGGGTCCTGTTCTCAGGATATCCCATTATGCATATAAAGGCATTATAAAACCTGAAAAAATAAACCCAAATCTTTCTGGTTCCAAACATTTCAGAAAAGAGCCATTAGGTGATCGCATTAAATAATAGTCTTTGATGATCTTAGGAACATTCATCTTCATTTATTTGTCTTATAAAGGAACAGCTAAGTATTTAGAGGTCTGTTTCTACTGTTGGAACTATTAAGCAGGAGGTGAGTAGAGTGCTACACACCTGTTATGCTGGAATTCAGAAAACTGAAGCAGGGGGATTACAAATTTGGGGTTCGGCTTGGGATACGTAGTGAGATACTATTTCAGAAAAAAGATTGGCTTAATATTAACCTTAATTCAGATCTTTAATAGACCTAGTCTTGACTCTGAATCACATGTACCCTCCCAACCCATACTAGCAAGAGGCTAAAGTTGAGCAGATATTTCTAGAACTTTTAAATTATAATTTGACATACATTTAGGAAAACTGTTGCCACTGTTTTCACATATATTTTAATTAATGGCCTAAGATGTTAAATTTGTTAGAACTGTCAACTTTCTTAGAAATCAAGTGTTATAAACAAGTAGAAAAAATGCTCCCAAACTGAAGGACTCTGATTAATTAGAGAAGGTTACAAATAAAATCTAGTTGAGACTGCCCACCCTCATTCTACCTGATAGAAACACAAGAATTTCAGTTGTAAAAAGGAGTGAAGAAAAATTAACCTAGTGCCCAATCCTGTTGTCTTTACAGTTATCTATTGAGACTTTTGACGTGGATTCTGTCTGCTTTGTTCATATGGAGATGTTTTATTGCTTTTAGTACAGTGTATTCCTTATTATGCTTTTAAAAGGATTATATTTTCATTTATTGATGTTATGTGTGCACATGCACTGCATATGTCAGAAGGCAACTTGCAAGGGTTGGTTCTCTCATTCCACCGTGTGGCAACTTTGGGGGATTGAGTTTGGGTCATCTGGCCAGGCAGCAGGTGTCGTTACTCACTAAGCAGCCATGTTGTCATCTTGACCTTTGATTACTTCATACATCTTTTTACGTGTATCTGCTCAGCATTAATTCGGTATGATTACATACAATGTTCACATAATAGCTGACTATTAAAATTTGTGCTGGAACTTATTCAACTCATTAGTTTTTAAGATAGAGCTTGACATTTTCTTTCTTTCTTTTTTTTAAACAACACATAGGTGAGGTCTTCACTTCCCCTGTAAAGACTCTGCATGCATTTTGCTTTTAGGAGATTCCTAGAGTGAAGACTCCTGAGTATGTGTAACTATGCATACCACCAGTACACAATGGGTAGTAGACAGTTGTATGTGTATTATTACTAGGTCTTATTTCCATGATGTCCTCTCCAGGTTATGGTGATCCACACATACCAACCCCTGCCATTTTCAACACTTGCACTCCAGATTTATGTATTAGATTTGGATTTTGCCAAGCCTACATATGGAAGATAGTAGAGGGAGCTTATGTTTTGAATTTACAGTTTCATGCTGTAGTCTTGGTTCTTAGAGAACCCATGATCCTTTTCAAGATCCATAGCCGTCTTAAGTACCAGCCCAGCTGAGGAACACTGACAGAATAAGAAAACGGAATAAATGCACAATCTTTCACTCTGCCACCCCGTTACTTTCACAGTAAGAATTCTCTCAGCACAAGTAAGCCTATCTGCAAAAGGGAAATCCTTCCTCTTGGTAATGTTAAAGACAAGCTAGTATTCTCAGTGTTCTCCCAAAAGCCTGGATCATGCCCTTTCTCCATAGCCTCCTGTTTGTAAGAAAACGACCCATTAGAATGCATTTTAGCACACACTTGCAAAAAAAAGCTAAATTGTTTTTGACAATTAGAAATTCAGTTCACAAAGCAGAAGCTCCAGATGTGGGGTGTGGCAGGCTAGAATCTCTGGCTGATTGAATCGTCGACTTAATGTTATCAAAGCTCTGGGTTGCTTTCAGCTTGCTACTCTGCTGTTTCCCTGTATCTCTTGTATCTCAGGTGGGGCCACCACACTGTCATGAGATGTTCCCATCAGTCTCCAGAAACATGGTTTTGGTTCACGTTCACAAGAGGACACAACTAAATTGCTAAAAGCATGGGATGTTAGTAGTCCCATTCAGTCTGATGAATTTGACTAAAGTGAAGTTCTCATCCCTGGAGTCTCCCTCTGAAGAGTTTTCAGTCGAGGCTGTGCCAAGTTTGGGTTGCTATGAAATGTTCCCATGAAGATGTCCAGGTGGGAGCTGTATTTCCATGACCACATTCCTGTCAGTCAGTCAGTCAGTGTGCTTCCAAGAAAACAACAAGATCTGGGGTCCTTTGAACAGGGATCGGAGACGGTGGCAAGATGTGAAGCTATTTCTTAGAGAGAACTTTGAAATAAGATTTCTGGGGAGAACTCAGGTTATGTTGTCTGGACAGAATGGAGCCAGGAAGAGGCATGTAGGTGCATCAAGAAAGCCTTTGCTTCTGTGATGAGCTTAGCTGATTTTTCGTGGCAGCCTAGTGGATATGAATACACTCTTAATTTTTCATTTATAAACAAGATGGCATCATGGAACACTTGCCGTATTTTGCACAGCTGAACTTAGAATGTTAATGAAATCAAAATTGAAAAATGATTTTGTTAGGAGAAATTTTATTATATTTATTAAATTGGGTAAAGCACTCTTGAAATTTTTATTATACGTAATTATAAATATGGTTACATGAATGAAGCCAGGCATAATTTTAACTTTTTAAAAAAACAACACTCTGGTTATTGCACATAATTGATATGTAACTATAACTAATACTTAAATTAATATAACTAGCACTAAATATAAAACTGGAGAAAAAATATTAAATGATAAGAAGATAGAGGATTAAACTTAGGTCACTGGCTTTGTGTGAGAAGTGATTTATCTATTGAATTATCTCACCAACCTCCAATGTTAAGACTCTTAAGCAAAAAATACCTTTGAAGTAACTAATTTTTCATAAATGACCAAGTTTAATTTTGTTATCATAATTCTAGTGGAGTCTGGTGTTTATCAAAGATTCTATCATAATAGGTCCTGGACAGAAGACAAGCAGTGATCTGTCTTCATTACAAATTGCACTTAGAGATGGTTAGTTTGAGGCAAAAGAAAACGAAAAAGGTGTGACTATCCAGAGTGGGAAGAAAAACAAGGTTTAAGAAGAGAAAAAAAAGAAAGGGAGGGAATTGAAAAACAGAACCAGCCAAAAACATAAGGAAAATCCTCAGCTAGTAAGAATCCTCAGATATGTATGAATTCACCAGGTCTGTCCGCAGAAGTATGGAAAATCACTGGGAAAAAGTGTACAACTTATTTGCTTAAAATTTTCAGTTAATGCACTTTCCCAGCATTTTGCGGATAAACGACTCACTTTGCACTTTATTACCAGGCAAAGCTGTTTTTCTTTGTCCCACCTTCCATCCCTGGATATACTTTGTATCGCTCAAGAGCTATAGAATTGTATCCATGCCTATTGTTGCCCTGCTGACGGGAATTCACGTAATTGAAAGCGTTTATCCTCTCTTAGCAGAAAAATTGGGCACTTGGACATAATGAAAGCCCCCACAGTTGTCCAAGGACAGAAAATACTGTTCCGTCAGCTTTGTTCTAAAGTTTCCACTTTCCCAGGACAACCTGTTGAAAATGGAGCCCAGCACCAGACACTCAGGAATGTCTTCCTGCCGGCCTGGTATCCAGGCTCACAGAGATATACATATATTCTTTGCTACTTAACCAGCCATCAGAAAACCAAAGCAAAGCAAAGAAAAACAAAACAAAGCCTCAAACTCCCAAACCAAAAAACAAAAACAAAAATCAAACCAAACCAAACCAAGTACATTTAAAGCAAGATGGAATGGCAGGAAGCAGGTTCTTAGCACCTCATAGAGGCACTGAAGAAATTTACAGTGCAGGTATCAAATAGAGTCTCCTTATTGAATAATCAGAGGTGATAGCCACATTTAAATATATATGTTGCCATAATCAATGGAGAACAGTGATTACCCCCTTGGAGTTAAGTTAGTTAAAAGGAACTGAGGTTTTTCCGCTTACACATTATCCTTTACCCCCCCCCCCCCCATTGTCTAAAGTTTTAAAATGAACAAGTGTTATTTTGTAATTAAAAAAAAATCAACTGACAAATAACGACAGGGAGTAAGAAATTACTTGGAGTGGAAAATGCTTAAATAATTAATTTGTCGATATGCTGCTTGGCTATTATTTTCTTTTGCTAAATCAAAACTCCCCTGCCTTTCTCAGGAGGTTGCTTTGCAATGGGAAGGTAAACGTTTCTAATGAAATGAACAACTCAGTCTTCCCACCTCCCGCCCAAATGCCTCAGGTTGGTTTTGTTAGCAAGAAATGTTGCATAGCAGTCTTAATGGCAAATGGAGGACTGTGGGTGTTTAACAGACAGGCTCAATGGAAGCCATGCTTTTATAAACACCGACTTACCAAATTGAAGCAGGGAGGGACACTTGGGACAACAGGCATGAGGTACCAGGAGAGGTCTTAGCTGTACTGGGCATTGTGACATGGCACCTGGAGGAGTAGCCCTTCCAGCATGAGCTCCAACTAGAACTTCTCTGAATTTTCTCTAACATACCACAAACCAGTAAGGAGACTTTTTTGCCAATAATCTTTATAATGACTTTTGCAACATATTACAAAGAGTGGATTTCACTTGTTTGGCCATAGGTATATGCCCAAAGTGAGGGGATATATTCTCAGATACTCTTGATTTTGTTTTTCAAGAAAATATAAGTGACCGATTCTTCAGTTACTTATCATATATCACAAAAATCAAGAACAGTATTAAGGTTAAGGTGGAATTATACTGGGGGGCATTTTTAGGGGGAACTTGAGGGCAATTTGGTACAGAAAGACAAAAGACAGTGATAACGATTGTCCGGGATGCTACATGCCAGCAGGCAATTCAGAATTGGTTTCTGTTGCATGGGAAAATGAGAATTAACACACCAGTGATCAAACTTGAAGTTCTTATCAGTTGTTCCACCTTAAAAACATATTTGTAAATGCTGAACGACTGCTCAACAGAGATGCTCCAAGGATAAAAGCCCTGGGTGGTTGTAAATATACACATTTCAGGCATCTTGTCCAGGTTTATTCTTTTCTCATTGGCTCCTAAAACAGTCCTCATTGTCTCCCCCCACCCCCACGCCCCGTGCTCTAAATCTACTGCAGAGTGAACTTTATTTTATTTTTCATTAGTTCTTTGAGAGTTCTATACAACATGTTTTGATCATGTTCACTCCTGGCCTCCAGCTCTTCCCTGACACACCATTTCTTTCCTCCATGATCTTAGGATATTTCCATCCTATATGGGAATTATGTCTCTCTAAAGAAGAGTAAAAAGACACATTAAAGCTCTGAATATCTCAGTATCACAGGATGCAGCCTGACATAGAGATAAGGTCTCCCCAGGACTTCGATCCTCCCTGAAGATCTATAGGTATTTAATGTCACTGGGAGATGGTTTCTTCAGTGGTGTAGCCACTGGAAAGTTGTTTATGTTCCTGGTAGGGACTCTCCATCTCTGTTCTCATAAGCAAGCCTAACTGATTCACTGGCGCCAGGAAAAAAAAAAAAAAAGAGGAAAATGAAACAATCCGTGAAAAAGACGGAAGAAGCTAAAGTAGGACTTGGAGGGAGATGAGAGGAGGTGCGGGTGGAGAGTTAATGTGACAAAGCACATTAAAATCATGTTTGTAAATGTCATTGTGTAGCTAATTATTATGTATAGAAGAGCATGTTAATAAAAATGGGCTGGGGGAAGAGAAGAAATCTTCGTAGAAGTAATGGGGATAAAGTAGGGGATTAAGGGCAGGCCTAAATCAATGAGGAAGGGAAATTTGGAACACAGGCACGCACCGGAAGCAAGCCACCGGAAGACGAAGGTGGGAGGCAGAGCGATGTTTCCTCATGCCAAGGTACAACAAAGACTGCCAGCAAAGACTCGGGATCCACAGAAGGGCACGGAGAGGTTCTTTCTGGGCACTGGTTCACAGTCCCAGAAAGAACCAGCCATCCTAATGCTTTGACTTGGGACATCAGCTTCCGGGACTGTGAGAAATACATTTGTGCTATTTTGCACGGCTGTAGGAAGCGAATATCTTCTCTCATTTGTTCCACTGCTTCAGAGCAAGCCTTGCACATTCTTTCCTAGGAACAGAAGGTCTAGTGATGAATATTTTTGCACAACTGTAAATCGGAAGGCAACTTCATGGAGTCAAGTGGAGGCCTTCACTCTTGACCCAGTTGAAAGAAGGGCTCCGGGTAGAGTTGGATAGCCTTCTTGCAAGCAAACCAGTGATTGGGGAACTGGGGCTGTGTCCTCACCCCATGTATCTCTGTGCAAGTAGAAACCAAAGCATCTTTTCTTTTCTATCTTTTTTATGGGAGTCTGAGGAGAATGCTAATTCTTGTAGACTATTCAGGTAGAGCTCAATTATCTTTAAAACGGCACCTTTTGTCTACTGGCTGATGAGGTTGTAGAGGTTCCTGTAAGAAAAGTGATAAGTAGAGCAATTTGGCACACCCCCAATCAAGAGGATTTTGCTTGTTTGTTTGTTTTTAGCAAGATGGTGGGTGTTTTGGGACATGATGTCTTGTGTGAAGTAGATAAATACCTGTCAAGTTGGAAAAAAGTTGACCAAACAGGGATAGTATAAGGATTTTGTAGTCGTGCAGAAGGAAGCCTTCAGGAATAGCCTGCTCAGTTTGACTCAGGCTGTGATGAATATGGAGGCAACCAGTATGAATTACTCACCTGGTCATAGAGAAGCTCTCTCAATTCCCTCATGGACTTACTGCCAAGCACATGCTTTGAAATGGTGCCATTTGGGGACGTATGGTGTCTCGGAACACAATGGACTCGGTGGTGGTAGGTGAGGGATAAGCGCTTGTTTTGTGATAATGAATAACTGACATTTTGTTTGAAGTCATGTTGTTTGAACTTTCCTGTCCCCAGCCAAGAACTAGTAAGGATTTCTGGATCACTGGAGACTCATTCGTCCTGGATGGGTAGTCGGCCTGTATGAGGTCTTTCTGTATTATCTGAAAGTGAAGGAAACTAGGAGAGATTCCTCGATTTTGCACACACATTGGGGGCTCTGTAGTGGTTCTGCTCCTTTGAGCCAGCTTGCATCTGTAGAAGGCTTTGAAGAGCACATTGCTTACACACATGAATCAGACGGTCTATATTTAGGAACAGCCTTCTCTACGCAGTGGAACATTTACAGGTAAAACTGAAGGAACCAGATCTTGCTAGATCTTTACTGGTATATTAATAGAAGTAGCTGATTAAGTCTGGGAGGAGATAGAGTCACCACTGACAATCGTCTAGGCAGAAAATTATGTCAGTGGAGGCTGTGCTTTGAATCTTAAATGCCCCTCACAGTCTCATGTGTTAAATGGCTTTCCTTCAGGTGGTGGTGCTGTCTGAGGATGCTGTGGAAACTTTAAGAGGTAGAGCCTTCTTAAGTGCGTCATTAGAAGTACCTTTGAAAGTTCTAGTTAGACCATAGTTCCAATCTTACTTTCTGCATCGTGGTCCACCACATCATGAGCAGCCTCTACTACTGCCATGGACTACTTTTTACCATGACTCTACCATGGGTCAAAATTCCCTAAGAATGGAAGCCAAGATAAGATATTCTCACAAGCTCTTTCTTGTAGAAAATTTAAATCCCTAACCAGAGTTTCTTTCCTGCCTTGAGCATTCAGTTCCTGGATAAAACACACACACAACCTTTATACTTACAATATGCCTTATTAGACTCTACTTTGCTATCAATAACCCCAAGTTATTATTTGCTATTTCACCTGGACTGCTCTTAATTCCCATTGGCCAGCAGCCCTGAGGGCCATGTTTTCATGACTCACCTAACCCATGGTGGCTTCACCTCCTCTTCCCTTTCTTCTCCCTCTCTCATGGTTCTCCTTCCATCCTCCAGGCCTGGGAATCCTAAAACCCATATATGTCTTTTCTACCCAGCTATTGGCATTATGCATCTTTATTCAGCAATCAGAAATAACTTGGGGGCAAGGTCACATGATGTCACTTGTGTCTACTTGTGGACTCTATTGTCTCTGGCTCAACCAGGTCTTGAAGAAACAATGTTAGCCTTAGAATACAAGCAGCATCAGGCCAACCCACTACAGTTTCTATGAGGCATTGTCACAGTTCAAAACAGTAACTAATAGAGAGGGTAAAGGCTACAGTTTCAGAAGAGGTAAAGGTCGGGGGTGGGGGGGGGGGGGGGGGGGGAGAACAAGAGGTTGATGTGAAAGGGTTTACCTCAGGGAAGAGATATGCACCAGGCAACAGCAAGCACATGGACATACAACACAAGAGAGATGGATGGCTTGTCTTAGTATTTTGATACATCCTATGTTGTTTCTGCTTTCCAATGGCAAAAATAACATGGGTACCATACAGGAGAAGCTTTCCTTCCACATTTGAATGTTGGTCTTTTCTTGTGCTATCAATGCACAGAATGGATGATCCTACCTCTTGATTCTGGGTCAAGGCAGCATGCTTGGGTAGAACATCATGGCAGTGGGAGTCTGTGGTAGAGGGTCGTGACACGAAAAGAAGGGGGAGAGACTTGGAAAAAGCTACTCCCTCTGACCCACCTTGACTGACCTACTTCTATTGGGTACCACTTTCTAAAATTTCCTGAGTCTTCTTAAACAGTGCCAGCAGCTGGGGAGGAGAGCATTCAAAATATGATTTCATGGAGGATACTTTATAAATTCCAATTAGAGCAGATATATTCAGCTTGGGTGGGTTTATCAAGATGTAACTGCATGGTTAGTTGAGGGGAGGAGTGTTGGGACTAACAAGTTACAAGTTGCTGTCTAGAGCAGTGGGCAGAGAACAAAATGATGGGCTGAGATGGTACAGAAGGCCTTATCATGCCAGGACTCACATGACCTCCCAAAAGGTCAGGCCCAGAGAAGTCTGGTCTGGCCAGATGATATTCTGGATTTGTATGGTCTGGATAGGCAGTGGTGTGGTCAGGAAGTCAGTTAAATATGAGTAGGTGTGAGAACACTTTAAATTCCAGAAGGGAGACAGGGTGGCTGGGCCATTTTGATTGCTAGTATGAAGGGTCAAGACTGGGAGACTTAAGAGAATAGAAACAAGAAGTTCTAAACAAGAAGGGACCTGACAACAGGAGCCAGAAGCCTTTGTCACATATGCAAAGCACACAATAGAGGAGCAGATAATAGTCTGGGCTGCCTGGGATGAAATACAAACAATCAGAAACCACGGGACTGAGAGGCAAACCAGCTCCAGACATCAGTTCAGTGTGCAGAGGATTTAGGCAACAATAATGACGCCTGAGGTGTGTTATGTAGACAGATGGTGGAGCCCTCTCTTCCTTGGGACCAGACAAGGACTGGCAGGATTGCTTGACCAGCAAAGAGGATTATTGTCCCGAAGGAGTAGTGAGGGTTTTTATGAACACCAATGCAGAGATAAAATGTTGTTTGGTTGGAGAAAAGTTGATGGGTTAGTTGGTGGATTTTTAAGTTTTATGTAGCCTTCGTAAGATCCAAAATGGTATTTGGATACACATGGCTTCTGAGAAAGGTTAAACCCAGGCTTGTGTGGAGGCTAGCTCTGAGGACGAGAACCCCAGAGGTATTCCTGGCCAGCTGTGAGGCTTTGCCGGGTTCTTGTTTTTCCTTCTTCCTTTACAAGTTTCAAATATGAGCATTGGTTAGGATTACGGCTTCAGAAATTGGAAAGAAGTGAATTGAGAATTTTCCTGGACACATGTTGAGTGCTGATGCTCAAAAGAGCAGGGAGGTGTGTGGCTAGAATGGGGAATTGTGAGGAGGAAACCTGAAAGGTTGTGACTCTGGGAGGTGCTGTGTGTGTGTGTGCGCGCGCGCGCGCGGGCGTGCTTGAGCGCCCCTGTCCCCTGAGTACATGCAGAAATCACAGTGGAGAAGAGCGCAGAATGATGAACTCAGAGAAGAGAGGTGACTGTGGTTATTATGTGTGCAGTAGATTGATTATGTGAAACAGGAAGTCCATATGAAAAGCATTGGATTCCCTGGAGCCTCAGTTACAGGCAGTTGTTAGCCACTCGACACGGGTGCTGGGAACTCCAGTCAGGTCCTCTGGAACAGCAGTTCCAGGTTTTGGCAGCTGAGCCATCTTACTGCTCTTGGTCCTTTCCTGGTGGAATTTTGAGATTACTCAGAGGAGTTTTAAAAAAATACCTGTGGCTGACTCTCCCTAGTTTCTGATTTTATTGGTATGGGATGGAGCCTAGGCATGCATATAATTTTAAAACCTTTGGTCATGACCCTAAGGCATACACAGGGTTGGAGACCACTTGGCTTTCAAATGTTCTAAGGTTAGATTTTGAGGCTTCTACTTAATGTCATTGGTTTTTGAAGCTCTGTCCATTGCACACATCCCAAGAGAACATTTGGAATCAATATTCTGACATACAACTGCTTGCCCTATACAGTCAGAGAGTGTTTTCAGTATTTGTCTAAATAATTTCCATGTTGAAGGAATTTCCAGCTAGAAGTTGTTTCATTTTTTAAAATCTAGTTTTATTTTTTTAAAAAATAAAAATGTGGCGGAGCTATTAATTAGAAATGGTTTTTAAATGATTGGATTTTATTCTGTTTATGTAGGACACAAATGGCTGATGAAACTAAGTTTTAATTTTTCTTTTAAGGTCATATTTTGTTAAGTAGAACTTTAGAAGTGAGTGTCCTTGAGGTTTATTTTAATAAAACCCTTTAATGTTCTATATGGGAAGCAGAGACCTGCGACTGATTGACTTAATGTTATCAATGTTTATGCAAGTCTTTGAAAACAGAAATCAGAGGGTTGGAGACCAAACCTTGAGGTCCCGACAGTTCTTTCTCCTCCCATTTTCCCCGTGTGTCTATACTTTCCTTTATCCCTTCATTTATTTTGTTACACCTTTGCTCACTGCTACACATCTCAAACTTCACACCAGGTAGGCCAGAGTGGTACAACTATTTTATCCAATGGCCTAGAATACGCTCCTGATAAGCAGTGACAAATATTTGCCTATTTGTCTGGAAAAGAGTTGCTGTGCCCAAGGTAAGGTTTAGCCAAGGCTAGTTTTTAAAACTGTTTTTAGTTCGGGACATCAAGCTCTTATGTGCAGCTGACATAATTCATTTTCTACCCTGTCGTTCTGTGAAATGACTGGGTCAGTAGTACTGAGGAAGCAGTAACTAAAAATTGTAAAGTTTGGGGACCATACATGGTGGCATAGGCCTGTTTTAATCCTAGCATTTGGGAAGCAAAGGCAGGCAGAGCTCTGCAAGTTTGAGGCTAGCCTGGTCTGTGACTGCACTGTGTACAGTGCATTCCAGGAGAGCTGGAGCTACATAGTAAGACTAGATCTAAGTATTAGCAATAGTAGTAGTAGTAGTAGTAGTAGTAGTAGTAACAACAACAACAACAATAAAAATGATAATAATAAAGTAGTAATAAAATATAATAATAATAATAATAATAATAATAATAATAATAATAATAATAATAGATGAGGTACATAAAAAGTGAGCTTTCCCTTCACCATAGGATTGGCAGCCTGTGATGTAGTCCCAGCCTCTCAGAGCTGAAACATCTATTTCTCCATCTCTTTTATTGGGGATATTTTTTTTATTTTTTTATTTAATTTAATTTATTTATTATTTTGTTTGTTTTGTTTTTTGAGACAGGGCTTCTCTGTGTAGCCCTGGCTGTCCTGGAACTCACTCTGTAGACCAGGCTGGCCTCGAACTCAGAAATCCACCTGCCTCTGCCTCCCGAGTGCTGGGATTAAAGGCGTGCGCCACCACTGCCCTGCGAAATTTTTTTTCAAAGGAGAATTTTATAAGTTTTCTTTTTTAAATTCACAACACTAGCTTCTGTTTATGTGAAGATATAGAAAATGTTAAAGAGCATAAGGCAGTCAGCAGTGCGGTTATTTTTATACTTTTAGGTTTTACATCAGAGGGAGAATCCCTTTAGGAATAAATCATGTTTTAAAAAAATGGTATGATTCAGTGTCATGGCTAATGATTTTCTCTAGCTGTCTCTCTGTTAACATATTTTGTTGTTGTTTGATGTTTATTTTCAAGGGTTTAGTGGGGGAGTTCCTGAGAAGTATCTCTGATATATATATATATATATATATATATATATATATGTGTGTGTGTGTGTGTGTGTGTGTGTTTGTGTGTATGTGTATATGTATATATGTGATAACACACACACACATATGATTGATTTATCAGGATCTCAAGTTACCTGTTTTTTATTTACCCCTTAAGAATTTCATAGTGTATACAATGAAATACAATCATATGCAACCCCAAGTTTCCACTTCAGTTCTCCCACAGAGACCTTCAAAGACACACTCTCTCTCTAATTTTACATCCTCAAAATAAAGTTAACTAACCCACATGTCCAGTTACTGCTGCCCATGTGTGCATGAGCATCCCCCTACCAGTGGCTGCACCCTTGTTCCGTGCCTTCATACCACTGAATCTTTATGGAGGTATCCACTGCTAAGGTTTGAACGTCGCCTCTAAAATTCTCATTGCGGTTTGTCACTTGGGCATGTGAAGAAGAGATCAGGTCTCCTGGGTAGGAGGAAGGGAAGGGAAGGGAAGGGCAATGTGCACACCTCTGCTGTTTACCTTCTGCCCTGACAGGAAGCTCTGCTGCCTTGGATTTCTCTGCCTCCAAAATTGTATGAAGTAAGTTTCTGCTGTTTGTAAGTCACTCTGTCCACGCTATTCTTTTGGATCACCACAAATTGACAGAGATGTTATCTTAGCTCTATTTGTCACGTGAAAATCAAGTTACCCTGGGATTATGTTTCTCTGTTAGAAATCTAATCATTTAAACACAGGAAGTGAATGTGTGGATGGACAGTTAAATTCTGATCACACAAGGCCGGTGCTCACTGAGAATCAATAAGAGTAAGTGCAAATCCAAATCAATATGAAATTTATCTCTTTTCCAAATACCCCACACCCATTGCTGAAGTCAGCTATATTTGTTATGGTCTAGGAACGTTTGGCTTGGCTTTGTTTAGGTGAATTTACTATGCCACAGACTCATACCCTTCCTCCAGTAGCACTGTGCTCATATGGTACCAGTAGTGGCCATCCTGTGCACCGAACATGCACCGTGACACGTACAGTTGCTTCTGCTTGGTTCCTATCAGATCTGCTCTCCAAACCAAAACTGTTGCTTGGGAACTGTGGGGGCTGGGAGAAGGCTTCTTCATGTCATACCAGCAAGATGCCAACGGGTCACTAGCTGCCACATAGTGTCTACTTTTCCTTTTAGATTCAACTATTCTGATGACTGGAGATGGGCAGGCAACTTATGTGCCATTGGCCTATGCTAGGCAAGGAGGGCAGAGGAAGGGACTTCTCAGGCTGTAGATACCTCCTTGTACTTCTGGGGTGAATGAAGCTGAAATGGTCCAGTTTCAGAGTTTGGTAAGCAGTAAGTGTTAACATCTCTTTGCTTATTTGGAGAATAATTTTATGCTTTACTCTTCATAGAGGACATATGTTTTAGTTAGGGTTTAACTGCTGTGAACAGACACCATGGCCAAGCCAACTATTATAAGGACAACATTTAATTGGGGCTGGCTTACAGGTTCAGAGGTTCAGTCCATTATAATCAAGGAGGGAACATGGCAGCATCCAGGTAGGCATAGTCCAGGAGGAGCTGAGAGTTCTACATCTTCATCTGAAGGCCATTAGGAGAAGACTTGCTTCCGTGTGGCTAAGAGGAGGGTCTCAAAGCCTATGCCCACAGTGACACACTTCCTTCAACAAGGCCACACCTCCAAATAGTGCCACTCCCTGGGATAAGCTGATTGTAATTTCAGGTTGGACAGTGCTTGCCAGGTGTGTTCACTGTAAAGTCTTATTCAGACTGCCACAACATACCTGTGTATTTGAATAGAATTTTTAAGAAAATTCTGGGAGACTACCATGGTAAAACATGTCATTTATGTCACACCACGTCAGTGGACACACCATCAGTGTGGCTTAGGACCATGACACTGATCAGAGCTACAGGTTGAGCAGTGCTTGCCAGGTATGTCCACTGTAAAGTCTCTCCTACCTGCCCCTCTATACCCCATCTCCTTGGAAGTCATTGCACACAGCAGTCCTTACTGAAAGAGAGAAGACTTGCTTCCCTCCTCCATGAGAATAGAGCACCTACAGGAGTCATTCGGGATTCTGCCCAGGAGATTTGTCTACGCAGCCACATTCTCCCATTTATTCCATCATTTCTATCGGTATACATCCATTAATATTTATCTTATACATTTTATAATACAATACAACACTATATAATACAATGCTACTTTGTTACTCAAATTGTTCAAGCTTTGGAAACACACACACACACACACACAGATACACACACACAAATACACAGACACACACACAGAATGAAGTCTGCAAACGTTCCGTTTGCCTCAGTAGGTATCATTTACCCATTGAACAAACTTCTGTGGATTATAACTTAAGAATTAGCATGTCTATTTTAATAAGTTAAGATCAGAAAGAGAAAAAAAGGAAAGAAAATCCTGAGATACATTTTCTAGGCTGGGTCAAGCAACATGTGACTCAATGCTATAGACTTGCCTTCCCATTCCCCATTCTAAACCTCTGTGGTGGCCATCTGTCCTAGGGCAATGACAAGTCTCTCTCCATGGCTGTCCATGGGCCACAGGGTATTCTCACTTTGACCTTTCTGATCTCCCTCCTTGAGTATTGCTTGCTGTCATTTAGTTGGATTCTTTTAGCATATCTTTCCCACCAATCGACTTATTACAGCTATGAGCTCCTTGTTTTGAAATATCCCATATGTGCCCTCAACTCTACATTTTTGTCTATATGTTTGTAGTGTTTGGACTTTGGCCCGCGCCACGTCAGGAGATGGAAAGTTCAATGTTTGTAGGCAATGTAGCCTGAGAAACTTCCATTTGAACTGACTGGATAAGGCCTACCCAGGTTCCAGAGGAGAACCTGAAGGCAATGGTTGCAAACGGTAGCTATATCTACAGGATACTTCACAGTAACACCAAGCCTAACCAAGTGAAAACCTAATACCTAAAATGATTATTGTAGTGACTAAGATAAAAAATGTTATGAGCCAGACCCAGGAATAGAAACTTGAGAAAGAGCCTGGGATGAAGGATACGGTGGGGCACAAGATAGATCACAGGCAGAGTTTCTGAAAGAGTTAATGTTTGAGTTAAGACATAAAATGCTTGAAAATGAATTGAAGGTATCAGTTATTTCGAGGTGTGGCGTGTCTACAATTACTGGATAACCTTGGTGCATTTGCACCAGGGAATTAATTGAAGAACTACTGATTATTTCTATACTTGTTTTATTTCACAACTAATTCTGGGAAGGTCTGTGTGGTGGTTTGAACAAGACTGGCTGGCACCCATAGGTTTAGTCACCAGGGAGTGGCACTATTTGAAAGGATTGGAAGAAATAGGAGGCATGGCCTTGTTGGTGGGCTTTGCATTTCAAAAGCCCACTCCAGGCCCAGAGCCTCTCTCTAGTTATGGATCAGGATGTAGCTCTCAGCTACTGCTCCAGTGCCAGGCTTGCAGCCATGCTATCTGCTATGATGATAATGGGCTGACCCTCTGAACCTGTAAGTAAGCCCTAATTCAATGCTTTCTTGTATAAGAGTTGGATGGTCAAGCCATCTCTTCATAGAACAGTGACTAAGAGAGCCTGTTAGCTTCTCAGTGCAATCTCTTCTTCTCAAAGGCTCTGGGGGCTTCAGCTTTGTGGGAAAGGCACAATCATAAGGGGAAAGTAGCAATAAGGTGCTGCCCTGTGTGAAGATGAGGCACAGCCGGAGCTGACACTGAACACAGATCTCAGCCATTTTAATGAGACAAGACCATGATTCTGGGTTGTCACTCTTGGAAAAGCACTGAACTCTTTAGAACCTCAGTTTCCCCATTGGTTCAAAGAGGTGGAAATGAATAACTAATTCTAAAATATATTTTGTTGATACACTTGGGTGAAGAGACCTCTTAGGAGGCATGGTTTAAGATCTTGCTATAAATGAGGAATACGTGTCCTGTGTGGAGAGACTGATTATGCCTCTGTTTGTGTCTTTGTCACCCTCTATAGCTAGGAGCACATCCAACTCTTAAAAGCCTTGCCCTTCATATGAGTTGGCATGGGATCTCTTCAATCACGTGGCCCTCCATTGTCACCTCAGCCCTGGTGTCTTCTAGAAACTTGTCACAAGGTGCTCATGATGTTTCTCACTTTGCTATCATTTTAACACGAAGGTCACATGCTCTAGTCCATAGCTACAGCTTTGCAAAGGCTGAGGGTCTGTCACCCCCACCCCCAGTATAAGGTTTCTCTTTCTACTTCCAAGTCGGTCTCGGGTGAGTTGCAGAGCAGGTGCCTTGCTTTCCCAAACAGTGGTTGATCCAGGGATTGTCTGGGCTTCTCTTAAGTGAACACATAATTTCTTTATCCCATCCCACTGCACTTGATTTAGCGAGTAGCCAGGACAGAACATGATCATTTCCTCCCAAGTTAGTGCTTGTAAACATCAACAGACAATCACTTATGCACACAAATGTTGAAAGAGACATTTGGCTATATACAAGGGCAAAATAAATGAACCTCTGGGGCATTATTGGTTAACGAATTTTAAAAGTCTATAGTTTTACATATGAAGGATTAGTCCCACATTATTTTTCTGGTATGCATCAAGTCTTCCACTGAAATAATTGCAGTAGGCCATATGCTGAATTTCTTAGCTTAGCAAACTTAACTCCAGTTTAGTCTACAACAGTGGCTCTCAACCTTCCCAGTGATATAACCCTTTAATACAGTTCCTCGGATTATGGTGATTCCTAACCATCAAATTACTTTGTTGCTACTTTATAGCTGTAACTTTGCTACTGTTATGAATCATAATGTAAATATCTGATGTGCAGATATCTGATATAAGATCTCAACGGGGTCACCATCCATTGGTCTAAACTATCAGCCATGAGGTTCACGTGTTCAATTTGTTAGAGGGAAAGATCAGAACAGGACCTAATTCCTTGAGGTATTATTAGTGTGATCCTTACACTGGGAGAAGTATTAATACACTGGCTGTGTGAAGTATTAATGTGGAATATTCCTGTGCATCTATTCTTGTTTCATGGGGTCACTTCCTTCTATAATGTTAACCTAAAGCAACGTCAAGAATTTTTGGTCACTTCCAAGCATTAAAGGCCCTCTAGTCACTAATTAACACAACCAGGACAATGTAAATATCCAAGTGTGAGTTTCATTTATTGTTACAAACCTTCACCTTTCCAGGTCTAAGCCCAGACAAGCTTGCTTACTGCCTACAGTGTGGTCAGGGGAAGTTAGTGTTCTTCTTCTTGTCTTCCCTCACATTTATTCTTCTTTGTGCATCTGCCTGCCCATACTCTCAATACCTACAGGGTTGTCCAGGAGTAGAGGAATGGACTGGAGAACACTGGTGTTAGCTGGCACCATGTTTTCTGGATCCATAGCATATGTTAGAAGCTGTCCCCCTTTCAAGGATCCACTCGGGGACTTTATGGATATACTTTCTTGTACCCCAGACTTGGGTCTTGGCACCTATGGATCTCTCAGTGCATGTACAGCCATGCCTTTGAAGCATAGACTTGAGGAGTTAGCTTTCATAATCATGAGAGTTCTTCTTGTTGAGTCTATTGTCTTCTTGGGGTGGATCCAAATTGCAGTAACCCTGATTTTTGCTAAACAAACAAACAAACAACCCAAAACAAGAGAAAAATCCTCAAAAACCTTTTAAAGGGAGGGAATATTTATTCTGACTCATGGCTCAGGGCATATAGTCTGTCATGGTGGGGAAAGCATGGCTTGGTGAAAGGAGTGTGGTAGTCAGGAAATCCATGGCTTGGGTGGAACTGGGGTCATTGTCTGCTGACCTCACTCCTACAGCTCCATGACTGCCAGCTAGTCCCCATGTCCCAGATACTCCTCAGCTTTCTCAAACAGCTCCACCATCTGGGGACCAGATGTTTACACTCATGAGCCCGTGGGTGACATTTTATATCTAAACTGTAACAACCTCTGGCTGCCATAGGCTCATGGCCATCTCCTGGTGAAAACTATGTTCAGTCCAAGTTCAAGATTCCCTGTAGTCTTAACAGTTCCAAGACTGTTCAAAAGTCCCAAGTCCAGAGAGTCTTCTGAGACTCAAGGCAGTCGGCTAGCTATGAGCCTGTGAGGATGAAGTGTCTGTGCCTCCCCCTGCCAAGGGGATTGACAGCTACAGCCGCTTGGTATTGGCTCCTTTTAGCTGGATCACACTTTTACTTCTCCACACTTTTAGAGTTGTCTTAACATCCACTTTGTGATTTCTGATTCTCGTTCATTCTTCATCATAGAGTAGATTTTTTTAGGGTGATTCTTTCTATCCACTCTGTCACACAGGGACGGCTTCTGATTCATCATTTTACCTCTGAATCCTATCAGCTATTCTCTTAAATGCATACTTATTCCCCTTGGCACATGATTCTGGAACAGCTCTGTCTTTGGCCTCCATAAACTTTGAGAAGTGTCCAATACTGGTAAGAGCCCTTCTCACTTGCCCTCAGAGTAGGGGCCAGAATTCCTTTGTCCTTACGATTTGTCAGTGAGTCAGATACCTGATGTTTGTTTGTGAATTCTTCATCTGGGGGTTGAATTAAGGCTTTTTTTCCTGGGCTTTGGTGAGATGGGTTTGGTCTACTTCTCTCATCTAAAGTGGAAGAGATGTGTTAGAAGTAAAGTCTTTAAAATTCCTCCCATTTCCCAATTCCTGATGCTTTCATAATGGCCTCAAAGTACAAGAGAGAGTAATGACACCCCACCCCCACACCACTCTTTTTTTTTTTTTTTTAAGAATCCAGCAGTGTCCTTAAAATTCACTTTGAATATGCCATCAAATGTTGAGAGATTTATGCATAGAAGTAGGAATAAATGGCCCTATTATTACACTTTGCATATAAATATGCATTTGTTCTAATACACGTGGTTCAGCTTTTGTAATCTATTGACAATCAAATTACTTAACTCAGTTAATTGAAAGAATAAGATGAAAGCTATTCTTCCTAAGATACAACACTCTGCACTGCACAGATCTGAATGGATTTCCAGGCCAAGTCCACCTACAAGGAGTTTTGGTATTGCATTTGGTCGATGATTCTAAAACTGACCTTTCAGGACCTGGAAAAGTTAGAAAGCTGGATTTCACATTTCTCCAGGAGCATCCAGTCTAAGCAATAAATACTATGAAGGATCTTGAAGAGTTGGTGGCTGAGCAGAATTTGAACATGGTCAGGTACAGAGAGAGGAAGAACCTGAAAGGCATCTTGGATGTATGATTTTAGGCGGACCTTAGATTTGTTCTATCTTTATCAGCTGTGTGGTGAGTCTGATTATTGGGCCCCACTGTTATGAAATTCTTTAAGCTATTAAGATGCATGATCAATGCTGTGGGCTGATCTTAGACTCAAAAATCTCCTAGGAGACTCAGAGTGACCACCTGAAAGCCCACACTGACTCACTAGTCCAGGGCAGGGCAAGGGGACACATGACTCTGCCATCTGTTGCTTATTGCTTCTCATCTTGTCCTGGAGGTCCTAGCAAGTCCACATCATTCTGTATTTCAGACAGCAACAAATACTTAATAAATGCTTTGTGACCCCAAGGGACAGGCACAGAATTTTAAAACCTTCTACGTGAAGCTAAACAGCAAATTTGATGACTCTGTTCACTCATTCATTTGTTTCCACCATACTTGCTTGCCTAATAAATATATGCCAGTTTCTATGGTACTGGCTGCAAGGGACCTCAACATCTAGTGAGGAAGGAATGTAACACGAAGTACATGTAATTCAAGGAGAAGAGGCCTGTGCATAGCAGGTAACCAAACTACTTCCCTGTAGACAAATTAAATTTACTTGGATGGTTTTTAGAACCATATACTTCCAATATAAAAAGATATTTAAAAATACCGGGAGATTATGATGATATTGTTGATAATTTCCTCATCGTTAAGTCTTAGAAATTTGGGATAGAGTGTATGCAACTGTGAAGAACAGTCATTGTATAAATCCTCCTTCATGTCTTGATATGGACAAAAAAAATCATAAAGGCACAACAGGTCAGTTTTGCCTTAATATGTTGAAAAGATGGAAATCAGTCACAAATATATAATCTCTTCTTTCTACTAAACAAAGGTCATGATCATTTTTTTTTCTTATTGGCTTCAGCGGGTTTCTGATCTTTCAGTTCTAGTTGTTCATTGATTCCATGAATGGAAAGACTAAAAAAAAAATGCTAAAGAAACATTGGATGAAGAGCCAGTTTGCAGGCAATGCAGTGGTGGTCAGGATCCCACTACAGCACAATCATGTCTATTATGTCCTATATTGGAGGGGCTGTCATGGCCATGAAGCATAAGAACTGTGTGGCCATCACTGCAGACAGGTGTTTCGGGATCCAGACCCAGATGGTGACCATGGACTTCTAGATCTTTCCTATGGGTGACAGGCTCTACCTAGGCCCAGCCTGCCTGGTCAATGATGTCCAGACAGTTGCCCAGCAACTCAAGTTTCGACTGAACCTGTAAGAGCTGAAGGATGGTTGGCAGATCAAGCCTTATACCCTCATGAGTATGGTGGCCAACCTCTTGTATGAGAAACATACACTACTACATTGAGCCTGTCATTGCAGGCTTGCACCCAAAGACCTTTAAGTCTTTTATTTGCTCTCTGGACCTCATTGGCTGTCACCCCATGGTGACTGGTGACTTTGTAGTCAGTGGTACCTGCTCAGAACAAATGTATGGGATGTGTGAGTCTCTCTGAGAGCCCAACATGGACTCAGAACACCTGTTTGAAACCGTTTCTCAGGTCATGCTGAATGCTGTGGACCGGGATGCAGTATCAGGCATGGGTGTCATTGTCCACATCATTGAAAAAGACAAGATCACCACCAGAACACTGAAGGCCCGGATGGACTAACTTGTGCTCTGGATGGACTACCCTGTGCTCTGGTCCCATCTCCTTTTTTTTTTTTTTTTTTAAAATAAAATTGCCTTTCTTTCAAAAAAAAAAAGCAAAAACAAAAACATAGGATGAAGTGTGGTTTTCCCTCACTGATAATTCTGTGCATAAAGAAATTCTCAGTGATATTAGATACATTTGTCATTCGTGTTCCAATGCTGTATAGAAAAGCATCTCCCCCTTAAAACTGACAGGTGACTTCAAAATATTTCCCTTCTTTTTGTGTTAGTCCCAATCGTTTTCTCAACATATAAGCAATGATTTTGTCCACAATCTATCACTGAGTTGCAGAGGTTTAAAATTTTGTGATGGGCATTTACTCGGGTTGTAAAATATCCCTTCGAGGACAATGGAAGGTAGTTTTCAATGGCTCTATAGACACTAATAGTAAGAAGTGACACTACAACAATTCATTCCTGTAGTTAGGCAGGAGGAGTGAGTTTCTGCTTTTCATATTCATATACTTGGCTTCAGATGCCATTATGCATGGTGATTTTTTATTCCAGAGAGAGAGAGAGAGAGAGAGAGAGAGAGAGAGAGAGAGAGAGAGTCCTGCTTTACACTATATCAGAAGGACATCATGTTAAACTAACAATCCTTCTGGAAGTGTCATAAGCAAGTCATGAACAATACATTCTTATTGCATCTGAAACCTTAACATATATTTTAATTAATTCTTAGAGGATTTCATACAATGTATTTTGATCATTCTCCTTCACGCACCCTACACCTTCTTCCTCCACCCTCCCCACCTCCTTACCCCACCCAACTTTGAGCTTCCTTTCTTCCCTTCTCCATCACTACTCTTGGGAGTGAGGCTGACCTAACAAAGGTCACAAAGTTAGACAAAGGTGATTCTTCTCCCAGCAGCTATCAACTACCAATAGTGGTGGGATTTTGTACCCAGCTCCTCCATAAACCATGTCCTAGGAGTTTGGCTAGAGCTTACCCAGGACTTGTGCCTGCTGTCACAATCGCTATGAGTTTGTTCATACAACTGTCTTATTTTGTCTGCAAAGCACTGTTTCCTTGATGTTATCCATTTCCTTCAGCTCTTATAATCTTCCCCCTGCTTTTCTGATAAGATCGATAGCCCTTGTGAGGGAGCACTATGGTATGTAAGTCCCTTTTAGGGATGAGGCCTCTGCAATTTTATTCTCTGAATATTGACCAGTTGAAGGTCTCTGTGTTATGTAAATTTAGTTTTTTCAAATCCTTTTTTTAATGATGGTTCTTAAACACTTTTACCTCCCCTTTAGCCCACTACCTACCAGAGGTAGTGGCAAAGAAAGGATATGTGGGAAGTGACCTGTTTAGAAAGGTTCTTTGGAGCAACTCCTGTCTGTGTTGTTTGGAAATCGGCAGTACAGTTCACAGGTCAGCAGTGACAGCTCAATCCACTCATGAACACTTCATGGATACATCAGCAGTCCAGTTCAGTAGAGTCGGGATAGCAAACACGGACCAACAGTGGTGACACAACCTAGCAGAGACAGCCAGGCAAGAGGGACCTGGAGAGACACCGGGAGTTCTCGGCTGTGTCGCTCAGGGAAGCGAAGATCAATGAAGACTTGAGACCCACCAGTGCTACACAGCTAGATGTACCAGCAAGCCAACCTCTGTCTCTGTCACTCCATGGAGTCCTATTTATACTCCCCAAATGTCATATGTCCTCTATGTGCCTTGTCTCAGGATGGGTTTTGCCTCACCACATGCATCTAATCAGCCTGAGTCCAGAAAGTCCTGACAAATAGAGCTCACCTACACAATCAATACATGTGTGTTGTTAGCAAAGACTCCTTCATCACGTGTCCTTTCACATGCTTGCTTTAGCAGAACATCCTCTCTCTGTGTTTGCTTCAATGAAATGTTCCTTCACAAATCTGCCTTAGTCTTTCACCTGTGCCCACTTCAGGCAAACACTCCTTCATGTGTTTGCCCAGCAAAACACCATCCAACACAACTGACTCTCCAAAGAACCCTTAAGTTTCCACTTCAGTATTACTTGTCATCTACTGCAAGAAGAAGCTTCTTTGATGAAGGCTGAGAGATGCACACTCATCTTTGGGGTATAGCAATAAGCCATTAGGACTAATTTTAACACTGTGCCACTGAATAATAGCATTAGGTTCTCCTCTAGGGCCTATGATCTACCTAGCCACAACATGTTGGCCTTTTTTAACAGCAGCAGGAAAGGATTTGATCTATTCTAGAAAATCAACTCTAGAAAACAGGTTTTGTGGTTGTCTTAGTTTGGGTTTCTAGTATCATGAAGAGACACCATGACCAAGGCAACTCTTACAAAGGCAAACATTTAATTAGGGCTGTCTTACAATTTCAGAGGTTTAGTCCATTATCATGGCAGGAAGCATGGCAGAATGCAGACAGACATGGAGAAGTTGCTGAGAGTTCTATATCTGGATTGGCAGGCAGCAGGAAGACACATAGGCCTAGCTTGAGCATAGGAGATCTCAAAGCCCACTTCCACAGTGGCATACTTCCTCCAACAAGGCCATACCTCCTAATAGTAACACTCCCTGTAGGCTTAAGGGGACCATTTATATTCAACCCACCAGAGTGGTCAAATGTATTTGAAAGAAAAAAAAAAAAAGATCTCCAAATGGGATGGTCTCGTTCACTGTGCAGTAATTATCAGGGACAAAAAAATAGCCCTAACCATTCATTACCCTGCTCACAAAGAAATTACTCCAATCTACTTGACTTTGCCAACTTCCTTCCTCTCAACCTCCAGATTGGAATGAAAGCAAAACCTGCCACAAGGTCTGTAAGGCATCTAGGTAGAAGATTTGAAAAGGCCTTGGAGTAAGCTTCCCTTCAACAAAATGAAGAAAGAAAGTAATGAAACCTTAAGTATTGTTGACTACCCAGAAAGGATCTGTTGACACCAGTGGGCATTGATGGTAATGGGCAAAGGGACAGGTCTAGGACTGAGTGAAGGTGAATCGCTAATGATTGGGAAATCCTCGCTGGAATGAATTCACATTTATATGCAAGAAACAGCATGCCCATACTCATTGAGTAAGAACTGTATTTAATTTAGTCAATCTTGTATCCATTCTGAAAAAGTTGAATTATTGTATCAGAAGTCAAAGATGGCCTGTGAAAGAGAATGGAGTGCAGGTGGGACCATTTAACGTAAACTCTGGGGCATTTTATACAAGTGCTTAAAGAAGATTTTATTGCTACGAAAGTTTCTGTAAATACAACCTGCAGCCAAAAAGTACATTTTCAGTGTTAAGGAATGTTCTCACTTTCTATTGGTCAAATCATCAAGCTCTCTAAGCTAATATTGAGTTGTCTTGTAGCAAGACCATAGGTGGTGTTCACCTACCCTTATGAAGGTAGACAGAACACATCTACACTGAAACGCAAAGAGCAGTTGTCTTGGACAACCATAGAATGGTTTAATACGGTTGCTGCCTCCTCCCCTTTTTCTGAATACCTTTTATTTATTCTTTGTGTATCAAAATACAACATCTTTTGTTTATACCTCAACTTCTTCCAACACATCACCTCCTTAAACTTGTTGGTGTGGGTGTTTGTGTGTGTATGCGTGCGCTCGTGTGTGTGTGTGTGTGTGTGTGTGTGTGTGTGTATGTGTGTCCCCTGTTTCTTCTTCTTTGTCTTTGGGATATGCTATTCTCTCTTCCCCTTGACCTAATCTGTCAGTGAGAATTTTCTCTGAGCTTTTTGTCCAATGTTCTGATTTTTTTTTTTTTTAATTTTTAGGTATTTTTCTTTGGTGTTTCTTTAAGGGTTCTATCTCCTTACTGAATTCTTTTTTCATATTTTTGAATCCCCATTTAACTGTTTGTGTGTTTTGAGAGGGGAGGTCTTCATCCAGGCATTTATTCTTATCCTTTTAAAGCTCCTTAATCATATTTATAAAATCATATTTATAATTACCATTTCAAAGTGCTTGCCTTGTGTCTGAGCCAAGTCCCTCTGGGACTATTACAATGGTGGTACCTATTGAGTCCAGTTGGTGGTGCCTGCTGGAATGTGGACTGGCCTTGTTGGACTGGCCTTGTGAAGGCAACCAGAGCTATAGGTGAGCTCGTGAGTGCAAATGGCCATGCTGTGTCCAGAATACAGCACTTCCTGGCATTCCTCCCCAGATCCTGGCTCTTACAATCTTTCTGCATACCTTGCTGGGAGGGAGGGGTTAACACAGCTCATTCTCATTGTGATACTTTATGTCTTGAGAGAGAAAAGTGAGGACTATGCTTTTCACAGAAGTGCTTCCTCCAAGACCCATGCTTTCTGTTCTACACTCTTTCAGTTCCAATAAAGTTAGAACGGCCTTCATTTAATAAGAGTCAAATTTCTGCATGAAAGGTAGCCTAGAAATTGGTTTACTTAGAAAAGTACTCCTATATTGCTGGCTGAACAGAGGGCCTGAGCAAGCTGAAGCGCTGATGGGATGGGGCTCAAAGGCTGGAAAGTCGTACAGCTTGGATATTGCTTCTAAACTGGAAGTTAGGACTGAGAAGGCTGTGTTTAAGAAGGGGTATGGTTGGCTGGACCTGTGGAAAGGTTGGAGTCAAGGAGGGGTGTTGAACACTCCAATATCACACAGGGTACCCCAGCCCATCAGACACTTTCTTTGGCTGCAGGATCTGGTCAGAATCTGAGCCTGATGGGAAGTCCCATGATGAATAGACATGGTCTGCCTGGAAAGACCTCAGGGAACAGACAGGCTTGACCACATGCTAAAGGAAGATGACCTGTGGGAGGAGCAGGAAACCTAGGAGGACAGAATGTAGAAGGAATGGGGGTGGGGTGGGGATTGTACGGTTGGTACAACACAGCTATTTACTAGCATTTGTATAAATGTTTCTGGAGATACTGATTTTCCCTCTGAATTAATAGTCATAAAAGCTACTGTCAAGTGTCAATAGAGTAGTATAGTTATGCTGACGCTTACTGGGAGTCCATTGTTGAGTTCTCTTGAACTGTAATGTGTTTGTGTATTCCCCAAACAGATTTCAATTCCTTTAATGGGCTAATGAGACTTTCAGGAAGGCCAGCACTCTGTGATCCTAAAAGCGACCACCTTCATCACTGTGATAGCAACTTAGACAGGAGCCTGAGCAAATCTCAAATTCGATTCCCCTGGAAAGGGAAAAATATCATATCAGGTCAAGAAATTAGTTTTGTTTTTGTCATTTTTTGTTTGTTTTGTTTTAATTTGGTTAATTTGCAAGTTTGTACAATTTAGCAACTGCAGGAAGGATTTAAGTGTGTTTGGTAGCAAGAAAGTTCAATTCAAATTATATAGAGATTTAAAAAAAAAAGAAACAAAAGAGAGAACCCTGTGAATTGTCGTTTGAGGGGCAATGGATGGAAGTCGGATTACTCACGTCTTCATGTTCTACTAAGGGAAGCCATGTCCCTGAGCACAAGTTGTTCCAGTGTTCGTGGAAAATACGGTGTCCTCAAACCCGATCCTCATCTCTTCATTGGTGATTTGGGAATGTGGGAAGACAGTCTTCCTGTGTTTTCCAAAAGATGTGAATTTTTAAGGCTCTAAGAATAGAACATGGAGCCACCAAGTTGATGCCTTGATTCAATTTGTGTTGAGCATGGGACCTACTGAAAGAAGTGCGTGGTACCTACAGACCTGAAGAGGGCCTGGAAAGAAAGATACACCCCGAGCTTGGTGCTTCAGATGACATTAATTATGCCCTGCTTTGTCCATACCTTTCTATGCCTCAGACCTACATAAGCAAGTCCAGAAATCTAGACATGGCGAGCAGAGGGACATCGGTTGCAATGATCCTTTTTATGATAAACATGAGTTGTTCTAGAAAACATGAATCTGCTTCCAAAATGTTCTCCAAACTCTGGGCCTGAGTTTTAACTGCTGTGATTACTCCTGAGTTAAGTCATGAAAATTTCCAGTTAGCAAGGCAAATAGGTTTGAGTCAGCTTTCTATTCTTATTATTCAAATGAGATTTGTTGGGGGCTAACTATATACCAGGGACTATGTACTGAGACTTTGAAAATCATATATGAGCCTGTTCTGCATTCATGGGCTGCTGTAGAGCAGAGAATAGTGAACAGGAAATCCAATAGAATCATGAGGGCTGGAGCAGAAGTGGTGATGGGTACTGTGATTTGAGCACCATCTCCAGAACTAATGTAGGAATTTAATCAGCCACTGCAACTATCTTAAGAGGTGCAGAACTTCTAGAGATGACCAAGGTCATTCTGGTGGAAGCTAGTTCCAGAAAAAGAGAAGGTTAGCTTGATTCTCTGTCTCGCACACAAGCTTTTTCAGCATTGTTCTACCCAAATGAAGCCTGTCCATCATGGGGTTCAGCCTCCAGAATCAGAACTGAATTAATTCTTATTTTATTACATGCTCTGTGGTGTTCTCCAAAAGCAACAGGAACAGACAAAGATCAGGGAGATATGGGCAGTTGTAAAAGCATCCAAGAAGAAATCAAGGCAGGCTTCCTGGCAGCTGTACTGTTTCAAGGAAGATGACATGGGAGACAGATGGTAAAGGTAGAAAGATTCCATTTAAAGCCACCTGTCTGTGGGGATACTCATAGCTAGAGAAAGTCCGGAGTAAGTATTTGCACAATGTGGAAATTGTCTGCCTGGAGGAATACAAGGCTCATGGGAGAGCGGAGATGGGGGGGGGGCATGGCTTCTGAGAATCAAGGATGGCAGTTCAATTTCCTTTGCTGTTAGACAGACTGTTCTTTCCCCAGTGCAAGGAATGGGGAATTCAAGCAAAGGGATGGAGGTGGTGACTTACAAGGGAAGACAGTGGCCTGGAAATCAGAGAGAGAGTGTAAGAACAGAAGGAGGACTCAAAAGAGATTGAGCAACTAGAAATAAAAGCTTGTGATAGATCTAGTCCAAGACTGAAGAAGAGAGCCAGGGCATAGAGGGCCGAGTTCTTTGGGTGCCTTGCAGTGATGCATATGACGTACCATTTGCTAAGATAGGAAATGGAGAGGAAGAACAGGTCTGGGGAAGAAATAAATTAATTATGAAGGAGTTGAGTGTTAAATGGTGAGTATACAGCAGGTGCTCAAAAATGTTCATAGAGTGAGTGAACATGTGGGTAAAACTGTTCCATTTGGGAAGAGATCTTTCTCCAAGATGGAGATCTTGGGTGACTTTCTTCTCTGAGGTCTTCAAGGTACAGATGAAATGTAACTCTTGGGAGTAGCTGTGGTGATTCAAAAGAAGGATTCAAGGGGAAAGGAGGGTTCAGGCACTGAATTCTAGCCATACCAACCCCTCAGGGCAAGAAATGGTCTCAAGAGGGCCTCAGCATGAAGGGACAGTAAGATAGGCCTGGGGTAATGTTCTAGTTAGAAAAGGGCTCTCCATACAAGCTTGGGGTTTGGTCCCTAATACCCATGTGAGTTCGGGGCTACGTTTGGGAAGGCAGAGACTTGAGTATCCCTGGGGCTTAGTGGACAGTCAACCTGCTCTAATCAGAAGTTCTAGATTCAGTAAGAGATCCTGTCTCAAAAATAAGGTAGAGAGTGATTGAGGAAGATATTTAAAGTCTACCTCTGGCCTCTGCTTCTGTGAACCTCACTCACAGTAGTGCACGCTCATCAAATAACATACACATGTACACAATATAAAAATATAAGCAGAAAAAGAAAACTACAGGAAGAAAATGATAGACCCCAAACCTAAGCTTTTGGTAGTTTGGAGGGCAGAAACTTGCCTGGTTTGTTTTGGGGTACTCACACTGACTGGATTGTGTCTCCACCTAAACTCATTGTTTGAATTCATATTCTCCCCTTGGGAGTATCTCTATGTAAGAATCTTAGGAGGCAGTTAAGGTTGAGGGAGTGACCATATATGTCTTATTAAACCTTATCAAGACAGAGTGCCAACTCTTCGTCTTCCCTCTCCTCCTGGCCTCATCCATGAAGAGCCAAAGGCGCTGAGATGCCAGCTCCCTGCAGGCTAGGAAGAGGATCCTGTTCTCAGATCAGAGTTTTCCTAACCAAGGGAAAGGAAATGCATGCTGTTTTGAGTTCCCTGCCTGTGACATTTGGTGATGGCAACCTAAGCTGACTAAGACAGTACCTGATTCTTCCAAGTTGCTCTTGGTAAATATAGTAATCAATATTGTTTCAGTGAAGTGAATGAATGAGTCACTCATGGGCATGATTACAGAGGCACTACTCCCTCAGAGTTGCTGCGTGATTGCCACTCAGGGGGCAGGAGAGAGGAGGGGCATCTGTTAGCTAGCCTGAGGGTCCTGGAGACTTAGGGAGAGTGGGAGTCAGCCATGGCTGTGACTAAATGCAAGGAAAGGCTTAGGCAAAGCCTCAAAATTCCAACACTCTGCTATCCTTTGGCTTTTTTTTTTTTTTAAACCATTTGGTGGGTTTGTGTTTGAAATCAGAGACAATTCTTTGTAGATTATGTGGTGTGTATGTGTGTCCCACTGTCTGTCCATGTATGTGTAAATTCTCCTAACATCAGATGAACCTTCCTGAATTTAAGTGTACTTAGCCATTGGTTATTGCTCTACACAAAGGAATAACACCCTTAAGCTGACAATGTGATTCTTCAAGTAAACAACAGATAAAGGCAGGAAAGGGACACTGTGTGACAATAATTGGGATCATTACAACTCATGTATTACTTATGACAATTGCCACAAAAGCCCTTTCTGAATTTTCTTCTACCATATGTGAGGCAGGTAAATAATACAAAAAGTTTGCAAGGTATTTGAAAAAAATAAAATTTCCAAGAAAAGATAAGATGAAAGTGGCTAAATTCTATTAAGCTGAGCATTACCTCTGAATCACTCATTGATCCGTAATAAAGAGTAGTCATTATGCCTCGCAACCGAGAATTGGAATTATCTTCAAGGCATCATCAGGGAGACAGAGAGTAGATCTGAGGTCACAGGGTTGGTAAAAGGACTTTGGATGAGTTATTAGTTTACAAATATTCTTTCTTTGTATTGGCAAAGGGGTGAAATGGTAAGGCTTCCCATTGGCTTCTGGTTCCTGTGTATCCCTGAGGTCTTCCAAACTTAACATCTCAACATGTTTGATTACTATTCTTTGATAAGTATATTTACTAATATTGATTACTGTAGCCACCAAGAGCAACTCTGAAGGGTCAGGTACTGCCTTAGCTCAGATTGCTGTCACCAAATTAAAGTTAGAAGTCTGCTGTTCTTAAAAGGTCTACAAATGAAAGGATGTTAGTAAACTTCTGGGTTTTCCAGGGCTACCACTTCCCCAGGCAGTAGGCTCTGAATGAGGCAATGACAAACTTTGCACCTTGATGTCAAGGGAAGCAGGTGCTGGAAGCCCAGTGCCTGGATGGGCTTCCTAATGGGTTATATGTGCTCCAGCATTTAAGTGAGCACCTGGGTCAGGCAGAAAAATCTCTAGGGTAACACATCAGCCTGTACAGGTGGAGGTTGATTAGAAGGGGTACAAGGAACTTTCTGGGTTGATTGAAATAGTCAAATGCTCTATACTTTGTTTGACATGGTTGTTAATAGTGAAATCGATCCATGTTTGTCAGATTGCATGCTTAATATATATGCATTACATTGTACATTAATTTTGCTTTGAAAAGCAATACACTAAGGTCAAAGTCTAGTAGAGAAATAAAGAAAAAAATCTGTGCTCAAGCTATCTTTAAAATGAAGAGCCCTTTAGAGGGGAAACTCGTCATGCTTCTGCTGTAGAGGAAAATAGTATCAAATCAGGACTCAGGGATAGGTTCTTAGTGGACCTAGTCACTGATTCTTGAGATGTGAGCACTCTGGCAGCTTATCTTGAATTTAGAGCCATCCTGGGCTACATAGTGAGTTTCAGGACAGCTTGAGCTTCAGGTTGATACTTTGTCTTAGAAAGGAAGAAGAGAAGAAAGAACAAAATGGAAAGAGAGATCTCATAACATACACACATGCACACACATATACACACACATACACACCTATGTACGCACATACATATATATGCATATACACTGTCTTAGGGTTTTACTGCTGTGAGCAGACACCATGACCAAGGTAACTCTTATAAAGACAACATTTAATTGGGGTTGGCTTACAGGTTCAGCGGTTCAGTCCATTATCCTCAAGACAGGAACATGGCAGCATCCAGGCAGGCATGGTGCAGGAGGAGTTGAGAGTTCTACATCTTCATCTGAAGACTGCTAGCAGAATACTGGCTTCCAGGCAGTGAAGATGAGGGTCTTAAAACCCACGCCCACAGTGACACACTTATTCCAACACGGCCACCCCCCCAATAGTGCCACTCCCTGAGCCAAGCATATACAAGCATCTCACACACTCACATAAACACATATGCATTCACATATATACATACATACACATATGCACACACATACACTCATACACACACACATATACACTCACATATACACATACATACACACATGCACACACACCCATATACACACCCAAACACACACACACACTCTCACACGCACACACACACATACCATTTATAATCGCAGTAATGTTCAAACTATACAGAGCTAAATTTTTCCCATCTCAGTGCAGGGAGCATGTTAGTAGCATAAGCTATCATGGACTGACACCCCTGTTTACTCTCTCATGTTTCTGTAGAAAGATAATATTTTTGTAAATGTAAAAAAGCCTTCAACGGGGCTGGAGAGGAAGCTCTGCCTGGTCCTAGTACTGTCTGGTTAAGAACTGAATGGAAAGCTCCCTGGTGAACCATGCTGCTAAGCACTGTTGGCTTTTGCCTCGAGATTAGATAGGTTTGAAGTTTGATTTTATGACCTGCATTGCTGCGAAGATAGGAAGATAACATCTTAGTGAAACACAGTTTTGGGAAAGTGCTGGACGGTCATGGTCCTTTGGAAAGTTAGTTTTCAGAAAGCATAGTTCAGACAGAAGGGGTGTTGTTTT
>JADRCH010000173.1:1358680-1418478 GCA_019843965.1 Rhynchomys soricoides
GAGAGAGAGAGAGAGAGAGAGAAGAAAAGCTTTGGAGTTTTTGGAACAACAAACTTTCATTCATCCGGCTGAGGCATAGGCTACCTGTTGGGGGGGATAGACCAAAAAAGACAGGTCTGGGAGAGAGGAAGGGACTCTACTCTCAGAGAAGCTGGCTAATGGTGAAGTTGAGCCTGCACGTAGGACAGGTGAGGTAAGAGGCAACTGAAAAGGGATAGGGGATGCACGGGTTCGGGAATTGCTTCTTGGATAGCTATAGAAGGCAAAGGAGTGTCAGAGTCTAGAGAAAATGGTGATGCTTTAATGTCGCTGGCTGTGTGTGAAGGGAACGCTGTGTTGGGGTCAGGGAGAGAATGAAGATGGGTGCTTGATCCGGAGGCCGCACTGAGCAGGAAAACAGGGAAGCTCATGTTTTCCCCTTCACCTGGGCAAGCCATGGAGTCAACAGCAGGACAGTGAGCTCAACATGCTTAACATAGGCGTCAAGAGAGAAGAAGAGAGGAATGAGACTCCAAGAGAAATCAGGTGGTTAGAGCAGGCAGGGGAAGGGGAGCGGGGCAACATGGCGGGTCACACTTTCCACCACAACCCCTGTCCCTGGGAGACAGAGTTTACCAAGAGGAGTCTGAAAGCTATTCCTGGAAATGTCTTACTTGAGATAGCTCTGGCTAACTGGGATGGTAAACTTCTCTACATTCAAAGTTCCTGAGATGATAGCCGCCTTCTTGTACCCTTCCCATGCAGATCTCCAGAGGCCCCCTCTCTCTTTCTCTCTCTCTCTCTTTTTTACACCAGCTTTCTTTTACTCAAATCTCTTCTACAGTCACTCCTTTTGTTGCATAGTTTAGTTGGACTGACTTGATAAATGCAACGTCATTGTTGACCTACAGGATGTGCCACCGCCATCAGGGTTCAACACTATCACCAACAAAGGGTTAACAATCTCTCTCTTTTTTCAATATTTAGTTATTTGTTTGCTCATCTGTGCAGTGCTAGATCTCCCCATATGCTAAGCAAATGCTGTATTACCCATACATACCACAGTCCTCAACATTGATTTATATTAGATATTTATGGTCATTGCCAATTGTTGAGGGAACTTGTCTGTGTCCTGATATCACCACCTTGTGACTTTCCCAGCACAAAAATGTATAGTTGCCGAATGATATCATTAGTATTTTCTTTTTATTTCTTTCTTTGTACTGGCTCAAGTGCCACTCATAAATCTCTTGGTAACTGCCTAGGGTCCTAGGGCTGGAGACTGGCCACTCCTGGATTAATACCTAAGATAGTTACTAATGTCTGGCAACAAAGGCTTCTTTAGGCCTCCTGTGTCCTTGGACCCAGGGTGAGGGCACGGTCAGGGTACCTCATTTACTCTGTGTTGTACTGTAGTGGAGAGAAACACTGAGAACCAGGTGCATCCATGGGACACCACTGGGAAGTACAAGACCTCTGTCTACAACCAATGCCGGTACAGCTGTGAATGTGTGATCACTTTAAAACAAAGCTTTTTATGGTCCTAACTTTAAGATTGAAATAATACCTCTTTTGGGATGTGTTTATAAACAGTAGTCAGTAGGCTATTGGTAGAGAAGCTGGGAATGATTTATGAAGTGAGGGAGTCTTGCATTTCAGTCAGAAACATATCCCTGGAATGCCAAAAATCTTTATTGTGAAGTCTGACTTCCTTATGCCACTGGAAGCATGGTCACTGAGCATCTTATTCAGAGGAGAAGTGGGGCCAGGACTCTTGACCCAAATGTATCCCAGAAAGCTTTTCTTGTTAAATTATATTGTTTAGGAAGATGCTCCCCTGGCATAGTTGTAAACTTGATGTCCACACACTTTGACTGGCATTCTAGTTTATCTGTGAGCCTGTGGTTTACAGCCATCTCTGTTTCCTTCTCGGTAGCAGAAAGCACAGGACATTTCTGGCTCCACAGGTAGGGAGCAAAGGGGGCTGGAGTTTCTTCTAGGAATGCTGATTCTAGCTGGGCTGTTGCTGTCCCTCAGCAGACAGCAAGTCTCCTGGATTCCCGCTGCCATTCATCCAGCGTTGTGCAGAAGCCCAGCTGCCGAGTCTGCCGGGAGGGGCTGCCAAGTGCCCTGCCTACTGGCTGCTTCCCGAGAGTCCCTGCCACTCCACATACAAACACATCCACACATGCTCTGCCTTGATCACACACCGCGCCACTCGATCATTCGAGCACATTCCTTCCTTCTGTGTCTTACTGTCTCAGCCCTTGACTTCTACAAACCCATGGAACATTTCTGGAAAGACGCTCTTGAACCAGCAGGGTAGGATCGGTTTTTGATTTCTTTCTCTCTGTAGCTTGAGCGGTTTGAGAAAGCAACTCACCTTTCTGCCTAGTGTCTGTATCCTAGCCAGAGAAGGAAGCTGTGCTGTTTTTCTATGGGGGAAATCTGTGCGGTTCCTTTTTTTCCCGCTTTCTGGACTTGTAGGATTCTTTGTGCCATTTATATATAATTTGGCAGGCTCAGATTTTAAAGAGCCTCATCCGAAGTGCTTGCTTTTTGCATGTGTTTTTAAAGAAGCATTTGAAAATGCAAAGTGTGGTATACTGAAACTAAATCATCTGCGAAAAGATTTTTCTAGAAAGTAATGGTTGCTGACCATAAAGAGAGAGCTCTGTGATTCGCCTAATGTATTTTTAACCCTTCCTTTGCTGTCACTGATACTTATGGATGCTAAACTCAACTTTATCTTTAGATTTAAGTCAGCTTAGCTGTGGTTTATCCAAAATTATCTGTTTTTCTAAGAATTAGATAAACAGTGTGCTTAGTAGAAAATATTTTTTAAGTGTTACTGTTAGTAACAGCAACCTTGCACGTGTCAGGTACTCTTCGTGGGTATATGGGCTAGCAATTAAAGTCATATGTTAATGGTTATTTTAGGGGCTATCAGGTTGGGGCATATGCAGTTTATTAAGAAAGTATAAACTATCCAAGCTTGTATCTTTTTTTTTTTTTTTTGCAGTAACAGGTGCGTGTGTGTACAATCAGAATTTAATTCAATATTGTATTAAAAACTTCTTTTAATCTCTTTGTCATGTGAATATTAGATTCTGTGTTCCATACGCCAAGTGACCCCAGAGGGTCCATTTGTAGAACTCGAGAGTTGAGATGTAGGAGCGCCTTTCAAAAGTTTCTGGTTAGACAGACAAGGCTACCTGACTGCCAGAGCTTTAGTTAAGGACCCCAGGTGATATTTTATGGGAAAACGTCTTATTCCATGGTCGGTTTTCTCAAGTTTTGGTTGCATAACCTGTGGAAGGCAGGGACACCCAAGTGTGCCTAACCGAAGGTTTTTCTGAATCATATCCACATGAGAATTTCTAAAGGAAGCAAATTTGGCACTGGGGTCCAACAAAAACAGAAAAGCCAGGCTGGGAGAATCTACCATGGCTTTGCTGGAAGGGACCCCTTGGGGAGCAGCTGGGTTTTTTTTTTTGCAGCAGAGGAGACTGAAGGCTGTCAGTTTTCTCTTGACTCCAAGTGCAGCTCTTCCTATACATGGTCCATCTCCGCTCTCCTGGCCCTAGATGCCTCCTATCTGTGTCCGCTGATGCTAAATATAGCTGTCTGTGGCTGACTGCATATGCAATCATACACCCCATCCTATCTGCCATATTTCAGTTACAGATACAGTTACTGTCCCTTCAGGGTCATTCTATGCACACACTACGTACTTCCAGGCAACAAGAAGACTGAATCAAACAGAAAGGGAGACAAACAGACAGATTGGAGCCTGGCACAGACACACAGGCAATACATCAGGGAAAAAAGAAAGAAGAAAGAAAAGAAACCGACCTGTAGCTTAGTCTGCATTTGTTGCAAACCTAATCTTCCCTGGGGTGGGGGTGGGGGTGGAAGGGGGCGCTGCTCCAGGAGATCTCTCTGTTGCCTTCACCCCCTGCAGCGAAATCCAGCAGCGAAAACCAGGAAAGTTAAGTTCAGGGAAGCTAGCGGTTCTTTGGGTACGCGCGCGGTGTGATGTTCCTAGCAGTGCCTGGAAGTTGCTGCCCCTGGCCCGAGACTTCCAGCAGGTTTGCGATGTCTAAGACCAGGGGAGACCAGTGTGTAAAGTTAGCGAACCCGAGAGTGGCTGGGTGCGCTCGCTGGAGTTGGGCCACCTGGGTTCTGCCGGATAACTCTGCCCCTGGGCAGGGGCAGGGGCAGGGGCAGGGGCAGAGGCACAGGGCCAGCACTCATGCCAAGGGGACCTGAGCTGAGCCTCTTCTAACCACGGGCTCTACTCTTTTTCCAGGTGGCCCATCCACTGCTGAGTCCTCTGCGTACGCGGGGAGCCAGTCTGTACCCCACCGGCTGCCACTGACAATGACCATGACCCTTCACACCAAAGCTTCGGGAATGGCCTTGCTGCACCAGATCCAAGGGAACGAGCTGGAGTCCCTCAACCGCCCGCAGCTCAAGATGCCCATGGAGAGGGCTCTGGGCGAGGTGTACGTGGACAACAGCAAGCCCGCTGTGTTCAACTACCCGGAGGGCGCCGCCTACGAGTTCAACGCGGCCGCCGCCGCCGCTGCCTCGGCGCCGGTCTATGGCCAGTCGGGCATCGCCTACGGCCCCGGGTCCGAGGCAGCCGCCTTCGGTGCCAACAGCCTGGGGGCTTTTCCCCAGCTCAGCAGCGTGTCGCCCAGCCCGCTGATGCTGCTGCACCCGCCGCCGCAGCTTTCGCCTTTCCTGCACCCGCACGGCCAGCAGGTGCCCTACTACCTGGAGAACGAGCCCAGCGCCTACGCCGTGCGCGACACCGTCCCTCCTGCCTTCTACAGGTACCCGCGCCACGTCGGGGTGGCTGCTGTGTCTTGCCTGGCCCGGGGAGGGAGCACACGAGGGGGGGGAGGTTATCGCGAGCCGCCGATCGCCCCCTCCCACCCCTCAGGGAAGTCAGGAAGGATTCTTTGTGGAGCCTGCCTCCTCTCTATTGGCAGCTTTAAAACAACAATCACAACAACAACAACAACAACAACAACAACAACAAAAACAATATTCTCCGCCCATAGCTGTCTTGTAGGAGAGGCAGATCCAAAAGGCCCCGTGTTCCCTAACTACACAAGCGCTGGAAAACAGTCCAAAGAAGTTATTTATGGGGAGAGCAACCCAAAGCTAGTAACCCCCCAGGTCCAGGTGGTTTGTGCCACTAGCCAGGAACTCTTTCTTATTTAAAGCTGGAGGTGTTTGAGGCTAGTGGAACTCTATTTTATTTTTTTAATTGTTTCATTGTGTCGGGTGGGTTCGATGTTCTTTCTACTAGAGTTTTGGACTGAAAACATGCAAGGTATACAGGAGAAGATATAGTTTTAGACAGAGGTGCCAATGGATCTCTTTCCCTCTCTTCTCCATTCCGGGGTTCTGGATTGATTTCCGGTTGCTCAGAAATGCTGGTATGGGAGCAGAATGGGTCTCAACAAGTTTTGATTTCTGGTTGAATTCGAGTTCCAGCAGATTGCTGGCATATGACTTCTGACAGCTGGGGATTTATAGGTGTCCCATGTGTTTACAACATGCCACATTGAAGCACCAGCACAGTAATTCCCCTACAGCTAACTTTCATGCCTGGCCCAGCAGGTAGTGAATGCTCTGGAGTGGCACACGGGTTAGCTATGTCCTACCTCCCCCCCCCCCCCCCCCCCCAGGCACTGTGTAAGAAGCCAGGGCAATCCAGGACACAGGGGAATCCAGGACATAGATACTCTTCGTGACCTAAGTGACAATTGTTTTGTGTCCTCAGTTTTCGTTTCTCCTAAGAGAGATTTTTTTTTGGTTCCCCCTTTTCCTCTCATTTCTGCTTATTTTCTCTAAGGGCCTGCAAATGGCTTATGTGGGTGGATCTGGTCAACACCTGTTAGAGCTTCCCAGGGGACAGTAATACACAGGCCAGGTACAGAGTCTTTGGATGCTCACAGGCTGCTGAATCAAAACTAGCCCACTGCAGGCTGGCTTTGGCCACTGGCTCCGTGTTCTCTTTACAGATGTATTTATAGTAGAAGAAATAGGACTAAGGTGCAGCTTGGCCCCAGAAGACACTGAAGGATGAAATCATGGTGTATCTCAGCTCACTTTTAGCCCACCCAGGAAACTAAAGCGTCAGACAGCCAAGTGGGTCCAGACCCAGTCACATTCAGGATCGACAGTGAACGAAATTTAAAAAAAAAATTTTTTTAATCTCACTTGTTTTAATTCGGGGTTAAGATAAAATAGGCAAATAATTTATTCTCTCGATCCTTGGCGGCCCCCCACCCCCTGCAAACTGACGGAACAAAACACAGCGATGAAGTCTAATTCATACTTTAAGATTTTCTTGCTGTCAGGATGGTATTGGTAGAATGTGAATTCCATAACCTTATGATGGAGTTCCCAGAGTATTCTCTTTTCCATTTAATTTTCAGTTCTTTTTTTTTTTTTTTTTTGCAAATTAATGCCAGTGCACTTCAATGGGGACTAATGAGGCTGCTCCTTGGCGGGTTATTTACTGCCTTGCTAATAATTACAAAGTGAACACGGGAAAATAAAAAGAGATCACATTTTATTCAACACCGCTTAGCATCTCCGCAGCAAAGAATCTCACTAGAATATGCCCTATCATAAACTTTTACTCCGAATGATATTCAGATACTTCTTCTCCCCCCCCCCCCCCAAAAAAAAACCAACAACGAAAAGAGATTCTTAAAATAAAAATTACATATGGGTGGAATTCTGGGTGGAAATTTAGCTTTAGAAGGATTTTCTTATTTGGCTTGTTACTGAAGGTGAAAGGGAAGTGTCTATGCCAGTATTTCCAATGGATGATTTGTGGTAGTTTTTTTTCCTCTTTCCTTTTCTTTTTTGAATAACCGTGGATTAAAAAAATAAAAATAAAAAACAAAATAAAAAACAAATAATTGAACAGGCTCTTAAAAGAAAGAACAATTTACCCTTCTTAAGTACTTCTCAATAGTTTGGGGGCTGAGAACTGTGTTTTTAAAAATTGCTTCTCACAATCCAGTAAATGATGAAGTCACTTTACCGAGTCTACGTTTTAAAAAATGGAACAAACCCTAAAAGAATAATGTCTTAGAGTGCATGATTATGCAGTCAGGGCAGGTTCTAACTTTCAGAGTCTATGGGTGCTAGGTGGGTGAAACACTGACTTACTGTGGGTCGAGGTCAAAGAAGTTTGAAAGATACAGGCCTAAAATATATTTAGGAGAAAAAACAAAACATTTAGGTAAGTCGCTGTAGCTTTATTTATATAAACAAAAGAGCTAATTTGCCCATCTTTATTTTATTTTTTCCCCATATATGTTGCCTTAGTCTGTGGGCCTATAAGACTAAGATTTATTATTTCTGATGGTGCAGTGGGGTTACTTTGTGGGTTCCTCCCCTGTACATATCGCAGTGGGCCACAGGGATGTTCAGGGAATTTGGGTCAAGCTTGATTTATTTGTCATCTACCTGCTGTGGCTACTTTTTCCATCGGCTACAATATGCAGCCATATTTAGGTATGAGCAGATGTAGCAGGTAAAATAGCTTGGGGCATGTAATTAAGTGAGCAATATTGTCACTTGTCGCAGTAACTTGTTACAGAGACATGATCTGTTCGGATTCAACAAGCTGTGGTTTTGTAGGTTGTGTTGTACCGAGAATTTCACAGAAGTCATTTTTTTCCCCCCAGAATTCTTAGGGTTTCAGACAACTTTGAGGATGTCAAAGAAAGTTAAAGGTGAAACACTTATGTTCACCTTGGTTTTAAAAAAAAATTCAACATAGGTGTTTAATGCTGCCTGAATATTTTAAATTTAGTTATTATGTCTAGGTGCTATGTTTCAAACCAGACCAAACCAAACTAAACTTAAGAAACAAACTGTTCACATCAGCCAATCTCCTGATAATTTGGATCTCGATGTCTGTGTAGTCTATAGAACTACGTCGTCTGTGATGGCCACTGAAGACTTCCTTTCAACTTTGAGGAGGTCTAGGGAGAGTTGAAGCACTGATTTTCAGGTTTCCCGTGATTCTTCCCATGCACTTGAATGATCTGGCCACCCTTTTTCTTTTGGCCTTTACATATTTTAATCATTTAAATTGCTACTGACTACCTGCGATGCCAAATGGGCCTAAGAATAGTGTAAGGAGCCACACTTGGGACGGAGCATATGCTTGGATGCGAGTCGAATATCACATCTCTGCATACCTTTTCTTTTGTCGCCAGCTCCATGTGGCTCGTACTGCCATGGAGAGAGCTCTCAGGAGTAATTGCCACTCACTCCAGTCTTATGTTGTGCTCTGTTAACTTGGATCCCAGTCCTCAGTTGTTTTTTACTTTTCAATGTGTGTATGTGTGTGTGTGTGGTGTGTGTGTGTGTGTGTGTGTGTGTGTGTATGTGAAGTTCAGAATTTGGGTTGAGCACTTTTGGTTTCTTCTACTTTAAAACATAGAAGACAGGGGCAGTGGACAACCAGGAGAACGGTGAACAATATCAGCTTTCTAGGATGGCAGGAACATTGGGCTTTCCACATGAGACTGTGCATGTGAAGGCAGCATGTAAGCTACACAAATAATAAATGCTTTTAAATTACGTTTGAATAGCTGTCTGTATATCTGTGTGCACTAGAGCTAGAGGAAGGGACAGATTTGAGTGGCCAAGAGTTTCCTTATAAACAGGGAGAAGTGATAACAGGAAAGGTCTTTTCCTGTAAGTCAAATCAACTGGTCATCGTAAAGAACATGTGTGTTAGAACATCCAAAGTCCAACTGATCATGTGAAAAGTTTTACATGAGGAAATTCTCAGATTTGAATCATATTTTTACCAACTCCATATTACACTCAAGAGAAACCCTCTCATATCATCCATGTGATGCCGGCGTTTGTTCTTTTTTGTGTAATTTTAGAAGGTCCAGGTTGAGAGAGCAATGTACGGAGTGTCTCCCACACTCCCAGCCTGGGAGACTGTGAACAGGGAGAAAGAAACAAATTAACTTTTCTTTGGAATGTTGAGACTCAGTTCACTTATTCAGAAAAGGAAGATACAGAATGGCTACCCTTGCTTAGAACCAAAATGCAGACTCTCAGGGAGATTCTAGATAAATTCAAAAGTACCACAGGTTACCGACCAGAGTGAAAGCATATGAAGTTTTACCAAGAGGAGGCGATGGCTCTTCAAAGTTACTAAGGAGTCTTATTTTATGGGTCTAGCTCTTGCAGTGAATTGATGGATAGTTTTGTTTTTCAAAGGGCTCCCTCTTCATCCTGCCATCTTACTCCCGAGTCTTCAACTGGAGGTTAAGGGAGACACCTTTATGATATGCTTGGTCTCAGAATAGGGGGAAAAAATAGTTGCTGTGCTCTGGGCCCGAACAGTATTATTAGGAATTCCAGGAATACATTTACCTTAATCAATAGTGTTCAAAGGGATGCATACTTATCTATATTTGACTAAAATTCGACAATTAAAAAGATATGTGTCCGGTTCCCAATTGACAGAATTTTACATAGTTTAATGAGGCAATTTCAAGTGAGTTGGTTTAAACAATAAGGTTACTGTGAACATTTACAAGCGACATGGTTAAGTGTGGTGGTGATCTGTGAGTGCAGAAGACGGTGGTGATAATGGTGATGGTGGTGATGATACTGACCGTGATAGAAGAAGGTAACGATAGAGATGATAGTTACAGGCTCCATCTGGGTATGGTGTTTTTCTGGATTCCATGTAGCAGTGGGATGTTTATCCTACACAGGCATCAAAGCCTTCTAATACACTTGATTTCTTTTATTTGGCTATGATTTAAGAATCAGAAAATTCCAGTGACATTATCAATCAAATTAATATATTGAAATTCTACAAAACATGTACGACTGCTATGTGGAAATGTCAAATGTACTTAAACCACAGACAAACGGGGAGCTCCCATCCTTTAAAAATTTCAGGGCGACACATGTTATTATGAGTTTGTTTCCCAAACGTCCCCCCGCCCCCACTCAGTATGATCATATGGGCATTTCTCCCCACCTTCTATAATTTTCTACTTTTTGGAGTCTATGAATTACACTTAGAAAAACTGCAACAGTTCACTTGGTGTTAGTGAAGTTTGCCAGATAATGTTCAGGAATAGGCTTGTTAATTCGAGCCCTTAAAATTCTCAGATTTATTGTCCATCTGGATAGCGGAGAGGGTCTCTGGGCCTCTTTCCTTTCATTTGGAAGTCACATAGCTGTCCGCCCTCGGCTTTCTCTTTTTAGTCTCCTCTTCAGCCTTCAGCCTTCCTTCATCCCCCAGTTCCCGAATGTCAGTATGTTTAAGGGCCCCAGCAGTGGACTGGGGGTGTCCTGCACTATTCAGCATGCACCTTAGTTATGGTTCTTTGACTCTCTTACAGTTTTTTTTTAAACTTATTTGAAGACCACAAAAGCAAAAGGCAATTATTGCCGATTAGTTTCTCACAACTAGCAATCTCAACCATTAGGTTAAAAGCAGCCGTCTGTGCTTCTTTACTCCGGGATCTTTTTAATTTCCAATTCTTTCTCATATTTTCTGGTTTCCTTTGTTCTATCTTCAAATAAATAAGTAAAAATCTTATACTCATTTAAATTCCTCTTTCTGGCTCTTCTCCATCAAGCTTCGTTTTCTTTTCTTTTCTATTTGCTTCCATCTGTTTATGCCCCTGTTTCTCCTTCTTCTACCTTTACTGGCTTATTTCTTTATAGACTTGGTTCATCTGTTATTTTAATGACATTTGGAACAGGCATTGAGTCTCCTCTCTACCATAGGAAATCTGATAGTGCGTGGCTATGCCTTCGTAACCCAGGAGACCATTAACCAGACCGAGAGTTCCAAAAGGGATCCCCCGCTCCGACTTTATGGATAGAAACTTGACGGGAAAGAAGAAAGCAATTTCCACTTAGCAGAATGTCCTGGATAGTTCCTTTATCCCTCCATTTGGCTTCCCTGTTCCGATCAGAGAAGAACATGGAGGCCGTATTTCACAGTAAAATCCACTTTTGCATTTCCAGCCAGTCATATGACGGCGCTGTCTACAACAGCTGGGGAATCTTACTGACTGATGTTTCGAATTCAGTTTTTTTCCCCTTTGGTGGGGGCACTGTCTGTGGCACAGAGATAGCTAAAAGTGCAGTTTGGGCCATTGTTCAGTAGAATTCTAGAACCATGTGAATTTGTGCAAGGCATTTATGCTAATTTCCTACACCACCAACAGAAAACACTCATTTCAAAAACAATTTGAGTGTACCTATGATTCATTTTGCTTATGTCATGAAGGTATTTAAATGGTGCTTTGTGGAGAGCTGTAAAACTTCCTAATGCTTTGTTGTCGGGGATATAATTGATTTTAATGATCTTTTATGGAGACGAATTTTTGTTTTGGGGTAGACATTGGAGAATTTCTGCCAGGATATTTCCAACAATGTGGAGTAGGAGGATGCATTTCCTAATTTGACAACAAGAAGCAAGGTAGTTACGTTCAGAAGGTGTTTTCTTTAGTGATAGGAAAGGGGATTGTGGGGCCCTGGGAAGCTTCTTTGGATTCTAGCAAGCAGGATCTTTGAGCACTGAATGCTCCAAACAGACATCACATGTAATTCATGTCTGCTTTCCTCCACCCTCAGCGAGGCTGTGGAAATGAGTGTGTTGAGAAGCTGTTGGCAGGGAGGATGCGGGCGGTGGTGGCTGGAAAGCTTAAGCTGCAATGCTTTCTGGGAAAGGCCATGCACTAAGAGCTTTTTCGATGTCTTTGGAAAAACATGGAAGTCTGTGGATCTCTCCCTCCCTGAAGGATGAGTACATCAAGAAGGATCCAGAGGGCATTCCACATACAGTCAGCTCATTCCACACACAGTCAGCCCTCATCATCTGTCACACATTCAGTACTCGAAAACTCACTCACTGAAATTGATCCAAAGCCCACAAAGTCAATAGAGCTGATGTTTCCCTGCTGTTTTGCTGATGTGTATGCAGTGACAAAAACTTGAAGTCATCTGATAAGTATTTTCTTTGCTAAGATCAAACATGACATACTTCATGAAATACTTTCGTCTTGCTTCGTGCTATAAATGAGCCTTTTGGGGGGTCTATTAGTGGCAGAGTGTTGGCATTTTTATCTGTTTTGTTTGTGATTTTTTACTGTGTGTGATGCCCCTAGGTACAGTGTTGAAGTGTTATCTAGTGTTTCTCAGTGCAAAAGGCTGCCAGATGAGCTGTGTTTAGAGATAAGCTATAATCTGGTTAAATTCAATGGTAACAAGTCAACAGTTTACAGTAAATGAAGTGCTTTGAACAGAAACACACATAAAGTAAGGTTTTGTATATTGATCAGTTGGTAAACTGTGACCAGAGTCTCCCAGGGACCCACCCTGTTTTCCTCTCTGAGAGCAAGGATTTAGTACCCACTAACTATGCATTCACAGTGACTTCGTAGAAAGTAACTACCAGGAATAATTAAGGGCACGATGAAAGCACATGTTTGGGAGCCAGGCAGCCCGTGTCTCTAGTATGCCTTGACTCTTGTCTCGCTGGGATCTTTGGCAAGTCACTTAATTGTGTGCCAAGGTATATTCACGTGTAAGATGCCAATCAGAATAGGAACTACATATTTTAGATGTGAGGATTAAGTGAATTCTTAGATATCTAGTGCTTAGGACATAAACTTGTAACATGCCGATGGTTTTATTTCAGCCTTTTGTTTATTTCTTTCTGCTTCTTCTCCTACTCTTTCTCTTCCCCAGACCCATCTTTCTTTTTCTTTCTTTCTTTCTTTCTTTCTTTCTTTCTTTCTTTCTTTCTTTCTCTTTTCATTCTCCAACAAGCTCTTATTATATCACCAAGGCTGTCCTTGAGTTCACAGACCTCCTGAATTCTGGAATCACCAACCCCAGCAGCCTCCTTTCCTTCTTTAAAAGGAAATTGAGAGCTATCCACCAATGATGAAGAGAGGGGCTCTAGTTCTGCCTCCAGAGTGTTTGCCCTTCTGATTAATTTGCCTACAAGGAACCAACTTTAATACCCTATTGTGATGTGGAGTTAAAGTTTTCCAACCAGAAGGAAGCAGGAAGCTAGTATTTCTTGAAATGCTTAGGATATGCCAGGTACTATCCTGGCAGAGAACAAAACAAGTTACCACCTCCAAATAAGTGAGAATCATTCAGTCGATAAGGACGAGGGCAAGGCATTAAATCTGGTGCAGTGAAGCAGCAGTAGAGATGGACGGGTGAGGCTGAGGCTGAGCTGAGCCTCTTGGAGAAGCTGTCACATGCAAGGCAGGGAGGACAGTCTTCTGTGACTTGGGGCAAAGGGACACATGTAAGCATCTAGGGAGAAGGGTTGCAGAGCCATCTACATTATGAAGAACTTACTCAGACTTGGGCCTTATCTCAGAGGTTCTAACTATTGCTCTGAGGCTAAAGCTGGATAGGTAATTAAAAAACAAGAAACTGCTCTTTAGGGATTTTCTGATTGGCAGTCTACTGCTTCGAAGTTTCCTTGAATGTCTCTGCGACTGCCCCGCCGTCTGGTCATTTCATATGCATGGACTTTCTAGATCATTCTTACATATGGAGACATGGAGATGGTGGAATGGTCCCTGGTGCCCTCCAAGGTTTTGTTACAATTGAAACTCCGAACTGAACTCTTGACTGACTCCCCAGTGGTCCACACCCTTATCAGGTGTGGATGCCCAAGGCAGGGTCAAGAGAGCACAGAGAACAAAAATGACTGCATAATCCTTTTTTATTTCTCCTCTTTGCAGAATGAAATGGAGGGGGGCAGTTGCCGTTGATGTCGACACCAGGAAGGGTGGAAAGATGTGGGCTTTTGCCACAGGATATGAGATGAAATTAGGAAATAACCTAAAGCCATGGATGCAAGCCCACATGCACATTGATTATTCTGCACGATCTGAAGTTTGCTCAGTGCTTCGATAGGTTAAGGTGATATAGAGTCTTATATCTCCGGCCAGGAGTCTTCTCTTTCATTTAGGCCTTTCAGAGAGTTACTACAGCATCAGGCTGTGAGTGGCAGATATAGCCACTAGAACAGCGGTTCTTAACCTGAGGGTTGGGACCTCTTTGGAGATGAATGACTCTTTCACAGGGGTTGCACATTAGATATCGTGCATATCAGATATTCACATTTTGATTCCTAATGGTAGCCGAATTACAGTTAATGAAGTGGCCTGCAACCGAAGTCACATCTGGGTATGTGGTTGGCTGTGTAATGAAATCTAGCTGAGTGTCTGGAAAATTCCTGATTTCAAAGCCTTTTTTTGTCGTTATTTTTTTTAAAAAACATCACTTTCTTGTAATGAACTCACAGACAAAATGATCCCACAGCTAGATTACGGTTGCTTCCCAAGCAGCCACTTTGCCACTCCCAGACTCTACTCATCTCCGTGAACTTCTGCACAGTGGGATGGGCTGTTCTGAAGCCACCGAGCTCCGATTAGGGTTTTACACTTTCACTGCCAATAACATTTTTTATGCACTTATCTGCAACAAAGGGAAAAAAATCTGACTCAGTTAAAACTAGAAAAATAATTAGCTTCATACTCCCCTTCACAAGTCCTTTTCCCTAGATTCTACCCTGTCTTGGCACAGATATTGTCCCTTCTTGGTCTCCTTCCTCAATGTTGTAATGTACCCACACTTACAAGTCTTTAATCCACAGGAGGACCTGCTTTTGTCCTTCTGTCATGAAATATTTGAAAAATTAGCAATGCTGTTGGAATGTATGATATTCTTAGTCTTTCTTCCCTTCTCATTTTGTTTTTGTTTTAAATGACTAATTTGTCAAAAGGGAAGAGATGCTAAGGGCCTGTATCTTGGCACTTCAGCCCTGCACTCTGTCTGCTAAGGCTTCTTTCTGTATTGCTCAATCTTCAAGCCTGCTTCCTTCTCAGCCATGATGTCTAGAAAAGACTGTGAAATCTTAGAGATATGTACACACGCATCTCCTTGGGTGTCTTCTCCAATGTCCGCATTTCTTTTTTCACTATGCGGTATTTCTTTAAAAATTTTTTAAAATTAATTTTTGAGAAATCCTTATAATGCATTTTGATCATTCTTACATTGCACCAACTCCTCTCAGATCCACCTACCACTCATAGCCCCACCCAATTTTACATTCTTGGTTTTCTTAATTTAAGCCCTCCAGCTCCAATTTGTACAGTGCATATTCTCATGGGTCGGTCTATAGGAATGTGGTTGACCTACCTACCAGGAGCTGCATCCCTAAATCTACAGGTAGAGAGGTAAGAATTTAGAGGGTGGTTTGCCACTATGTGCATTTGGCAGAATAATAGTACTAGGTTCACCCCTAGGGCCGATGCTCCCTGACCATGGGCTCTTGGCCTATAAAGTGCCAGGCATGTTTGTGGAGAGGGCCTTAGATACAACCAGAAAGCAGTTGGTTATCTTCATAATGTTTGTGCCACTGTTATACCGATGGGCATGTCCTGCTATTTGGTTGTTATTGTACCTCAGGGGGCTCGAAGGTGGACAATGACTATATTTCTTGGTTATCTGGAACGAAATCTCAAATATTAAGGGGTTGTTACCTGCTCTCGAGCTTAGGACTCCCTGGTTATTGTTTCTGGTGCTTGGGAAATGTGATTGATGAAATTAAAGTAGCTCCCCTTACCCAATTTATCAAATTCAACCTTCTTCTAAGAAGTCTGTGTTTGATAGGGAATGGCTAGCAAATTCATCCAGGGACCCGGGGACTTATAGAAAATTCAGTCTCTTGAGATTTTCTATTGACCGACTGTGATTGACATAAGTGTGGTGTCAGTCACTTTATTGTACCTTTAAACACAGACATGACGGTTAGTCTCCAATGTCTTTTGTGCTACCATCTGCTTTCTTCATAAATGGCTGGTCCTCCTTTACTGCTGTTGGAGATTCTGCTCTCTCCACTTCAGATTTTATTGAATAGTCTTTTAGCTTGCTGCCAGAATACCTAATTCCAGGATTGCCTATCTGATCTGCTTCTTCCCTTGCCTAATGGCTTCCAGTGCTTTCTCAGTGGGCATAGGCTGCATTCGAACTCTTGTCCGTATACTCCAGTCAGTCTCCTGCAATCACTCCAAGAAGCTCTTGTCCAGAACTATGCACTCCTTGCTTCTTCTTTGTCAGGACCATGCCAGAGGGAAGTCAAAGCTCAGCTCAAATGCTGCCTCCGTCTGGTGTGTTTTATAGTGTCTGTTGTATGCATTTTATTATGGTTACCATGGGATTTCTTTTGGGTGTAAAGAGATTGGTTACTTCTATCTATTCAATAGTTTGTACTATAGATAGAAGTAATTTCATAGATTTTGTTAATTAACTCACAAATTTATTCATTCAACAAGCTCCACTGGATTTTGATCAAGTCCTGGATCCTGTGGCAGGTACAGAGATCTGACACATTGTTCTTAAGGAGTTTATAGTCAGTGAGTCTATGAAGAAATGACAGTGAATCAGGAGTTGTGTTCCGGAAGAAACCACTAGAGGCGCTATAGAGAACACTTGACAAAGTAGCCAGTCTTAGTTTGACTGAGACAGAGGTCACAGAGGGTTTGACTGAGCAAGGGACACTCACCCAGGAGTTTTAAAGAATGAGATGCAGCCACATGCAGGAGCTGGGCAAGGTCGCAAGCAGATGCTGCGCTTGGCTTGCTCAGGCAGTGCATTCTTGCAACCCCATACTGTGAACATGCACATACTCCGAGAGCCAAATTGTTTCCCTAAATATTAAGGTAAACTATTAAGAATCAAAGAGATAAATAAAAATACCAACAGCTTGTGTGCTTGGGGAGCTTTGAGCACAGTGTACTGGGCACCTTGTTGATAACTTTACAAGGATGATCTTGTTTAGTTTTTATGCCAGCCCTGAAAGTGTGATTATTATACTCATTTAAAGATAAAGAAACTAAACTTCAGAGAGGGGAGGTTGAAAGTCACAGGGCCAGAGCTAGTGGACCAGGGATTCAAAGTCTAGAAAATGAAGCTGAAAACCTTAAACTAGCAGAATGCTTTGTAGAAAAAGTGACAGGCTGCTTCCTGCCACTGATAAGTCACTGGTCAGTTGGATTATGGCAATTCTTTATATCTTTCAGTTGTGACAAAGCTTTAGTCTTTGGCTATGTCCTGGAGCTGCTGCCTTCTGTTTTATAGGAGATGGCTGCTTTTATGATGCTTACTAAATGTGTGTTTAAACAATTTCCCATTAAGTAGGGACATGTTTTCTCTTCTAATACCAGAAAGAGCTATTAAATGTTATCCTATCAACGTTTGTTGATAGGGACCTTATTAATTTCTTTGCATGTGAATCCAAGCTTAGAATTTAAATTTGGTTTGGAATTGCAGTGTTCATTTGGTCCAACCTTCTGTCCATGTTTATAGGTTTATAGGATCATAAAAATACAGTGGTTTTAATCTAGAGAAGAGGTTACATATACTGTACTTTTATTTATTTATTTGCTTTTGTAGAGCTGAGACTACAGATTCTCAGCATTTTAACCTAAAGAGAGACCTTAGACATGCTTTCTCTCTATGCTTTCTGAAGTCCAAAGAGGCAAAATGACTTTCTCCAGGTTCTTGAGCTGGGAGAACAGAGTCAGGGCTGGGTCGAATGACTCCTGTCCACCCCATCACACTTTTAATATACAGAAGCACAGTCAATCCCCATTCACTCAGGGGACATCATGTCCAGCTAATTGTTGTAGTCCAGGCATTTGCATCGGAAGCTCAACAGCAACAAAGTGGAATGAGGGGATGCTCGGTTCCTGTTGCTAAGAGATTAACATGACGTCTAAGGCTGGTGCTCTGGCTGCACCTGCCCAGACTGTCCAGCTGTTTAATTGATATACAGTCCACGTGGAAAACACTAACCTCTGTCCATGGTGGAGACTTGTCTCCCAAACTTAACTTTAGATTATCTTCTCTCTGTCCTAATTACCGTATTTTCTTTTACTTTTGATTGAATATCCCCCCCCCCCCTTGTTTCCAAAACTTAATGTTAAGGATTACCTTGCCAGATTTCTCTAGAGCCTCATACTGACTCTTTTCAGATTTCAAAAGCAATTGGATGTGATTTTAGCTCTGCTCTTATCAATGCAAAAAATGAAACCTGTGTCAGTTTGGTTTAGTAATGGCGAGACTGAAGAAAGCCAAGTTATCTCTGTTGAAAATCACGTGTCTTCTCAGAGACTAATTGCTAAGCCTAGCACCAATTTTGTACTGTTTACTATGAAAAATTCTCCCTTCTGTGGTTGAATATTGTACCAGAAAATGAAATGTAAGTTTAATAAGAACAACAATAGCTGGAGACACATGTTAGGTGTATAATTAATGTTCCTGATAAATGTTTAACACATTTATTATGGCTGGTGGTTTATAACTGCACAACAAAATGACAGCTTGTTCTGTGGAAATTTATATTTACCAAGATAGGCTCTAGACTTAAGGAAGCCAACAACATTTTTCCCCACTTTAACATTCTTAATGAGTTAAGGAATTATTAGAACTGTCAATTAAAGTATTTGAAAGGGCTTCGGCAATCATTTTATATTTCACAACAGGTAGAGAGCAAGTAGGAATTAAATATGCTCTGATTATCTTTTCATGTCCTCTGTGTAGAAGCAAGATTGTTTGGAGGAGGAAGACATTTTACAGACCCCTTAAGGTTGGTTTTCATGGTTCTTTTTTCTTTTGTGAAGAATTGTAGATCAACAAACGTTTTCTCTTATTTTGAAAAACTTCCTATTTTTCCAGTAATGTGACTTCCACTAGGGGAGCAATCCTATTCCTGGGATATCCTGAGAGGTGCTTGCCCAACATCCTGCAGTCTAAAGGTTCCATGGACACAAGTGATACTATGTGTATGAATGTCAGGTCAGTGACAAGTTATAAGTCAGCCCACCATGGAAGATGATTATTTTAATCTTGAAGTCAAAGTCTGTCTGTCTGTCTGTCTGTCTGTCTGTCTCTCTCTCGCTCTCTCTCTCCTCTCTCCTTCCCCTCTCCTCTCTTCTCCTCTTCTCACTCATATAGCTCAGGGTAGCTTTGAACTTGCTATGTAGTCAACCATGACCTTGAACTCCTGGTTCTGATGCCTCTACCTTGCCAGTGTTGGGATTACAGGCAGTTGCCACCACATTTATGCAGTGCTGAGGATCACACCTCTTTTATGCTAGGCCAGAACTCTAACAGTTGAGCTACACCTCCGGCTGCTAGGCTAAAGCTTTCCAATGGGTTCTAGCAAGGGATGATATAAGCAGATAGACAGAAAGTGAGAAAGGAAAATGAAACCCAAGTGTTCCATGGAATTTCACTAGTGAAAAATCTTTTTGGTGACTGGAAATTGTCCTCCAAAGACTCAGGTACTTAAACACTTGGTTTCCAGTTGGTAGCACTATCAGGAGAGGTGGTTCAGCAGCCTTGTTATTGAATGTATGTCACTGGCAGATGGCAGGTTTTCAGTGTTCATGGCCATTCGCTGCCTCTGCACTGTGTTGTGGTCAAAGATGGGATCTCTTGGCTTGCTACTCCACCATCTGTTCCTGATGCTTGTAGTGATGTCTCCCTGTCACAACGGGCTCTGAAGCCATAAGTGTAAACAAACTGTTTCTTCCATGGATTGCTTTTGACCATGGTGTGTGTGTGTGTGTGTGTGTGTGTGTTAAGTAAAGTGGTTAATACAGTAACTAAACCTAGGTAGACCACCAAGTACAGCACTCCACCTCCCAGATAAGTACTGTAAACAGGTGAACATTAACGTCACAAACCATTGGTCCAGGTGTATGCTCATCACTCAAGTGGGATTTGGTCAGAGTAAATAATGAGTAAGCATGTGATCATTAACATTTTCTACTGTTGAGAACTCAAGTATGCAATTGCAGCAGATCCACCCATCTTTATTGCCTTCCTTAAAACTGTCATATGCAGGGCTTCCAGACCAAATGCAAGTTGTAATTTCAGACAAGTAACACGGAACTTGTAAACTATGACTTATGTGACAGATTATGGAAAAATTGTTTCTTTTTTTAAAATCTGAAATTCAAATCCGACCACTGCCTTGCATTTTATTTATTATCATATAGAGGTAGTCTGACAGCCTTTCTCGAATGGCCTATTTGTTGTGTTTGGGCTTTGAAACCTGGTGTGTGTGTGTGTGTGTGTGTGTGTGTGTCCACGCGCATGCGTGCGCGAATGCACGCATCTTTTGTGCTAGATAGCATTTTCTAGTCCCCTTCTACCTGAGTCTATGAGGGACATTCTTCAAGGTGTATTGATACAGAATTTTCCATTCATTTTTGCCCTTATTGACTGTGAGAGTGAACTGACTCAGATCAAGCATGGGCTTTATCGATCTTCAGATAATGATAAATCTTGACGAGTATATATTTTGATAGTTATAAAGCTAAGTGAAGTATAAGGAAAATATTACAATATTTAGTGAAAGAAATCAAGGGACAGGGATTGGTAGAGAGGCTTTGCTTGTAACTGTGAATGTCACTGACAACTATAGAAACATTTCTTTCAGTTGTCACAGGGTGGTTCTCTTATTTTATGCCAAATTATTAGATTCCATAAAATAGCAGCTCAGAAAGCAAATCTCTGATATTTCTTCCCTAAATAACAAAAGCTCATGGGAAAGGAGCACACATTCCTCTCCATGAGGCACTGATGAGCCTGGCACTCCCAGCCTCCACCTGTCTGTCCAGTTTGTAACACTTTGAGTTGGTTAGCCTATGGTTTAATAACAAGGGCTTGTCTGTGGCTTGAGAGGGGACAATATGGAAGTATGGAAGAGTCCCTATGCACAGCGGGATTAGGAGGCACATCATGATCACAGTCAGAAGTAACATTTGCTGGGGTACAGACCCAGTAACTATCCTTGTGTGGCTTGCTATGGTTGGTTCTCTGAAATCTTTTTGATAAAAACACAGATAGAAGGAACTCTGAGATAGCTTCTTTGACTCTACTCTGATGCAAGGATGTTAAAGGGTTCCCAGAAACACATTCCAAGATGTTTCTGGGAAATAAAGTTGGCACACGGCTGGAGGTGTGCCATTGTGGTTTCCAGGTGCTCAGAAAACATGTGGCCTCAACTCATAGCTTCCTAGCCCAGTGGCTCACAGGTAAATAATTGGCTCCAAGTTTGAGCTGCATTTGAAGAAAACACTGGGATTGGGAGAGATAGTGAAATCCAAAACAAATACAGGGAGGGAGAAGATGAAATCCAAGATCTGCCATTGGGCTTGTCTCTTGGCTTTGTAAAGTTTTACAGCTTGCAGAACTAACTTATAAGACGACCAGATAATTTCTGACCTAACAAAAGGTTTGTAATGTTTGTAATGAAAGAAGGACACAAACTGTTAATGTTGATCCTCCTCTGAGCAAGCTTGGACAGAATAGAAGAACTGGAAAGTGGGAACCTATGCTCTTACACTAGGAGGCTTCACGCTGCCTCTGATGCCACTGTGTGGACAAACTCAGAACAGGATGCTGTGTAGGAATGTGGTGCTTGTTTTAGACACAGAGACTGGTTAGGTTGTGACAATCTGTGCTGGGGAGAGGGTCAACAACATGGATGCTCCCAAAGTTGTACGCTAGCTTTATCTGCTGCTCTTCCTCAGACTCAAAAAAGATTCCCCTGTTTTATTAAGTTTGCTGACTCCCTGGGCATTCCACAGGGTCCTTCCTCTTACCTGTTGGAGAGCAATTGAAGTCCCTGTCAGCAGGCTGATTTACAGTGATGAACAGAGCCCATTTACACACCCCCACTACACCCCCTTGAGTCTCCAGCTAGCTTCAATGGGTGGCTTACTCAGTAGATTCACTCACACAGTGCATTCAGCACATATTGATTGACTAGGTACTGTATTCTAGGCACTGTTCTAGGCCCTGCAAAGAGAGAAGCTAAAGAAAACCAGAAGAATGACCTGAAGAATCAAAGAAAACGAAGGGATGGTTTTTGTACATTTGAAATAGTCTTAGTTTTCTAGACTCTATCAACAATGACTAAGGGTGGAGATTTGAAGAAAAGAAGACCTGAGGTAGCAAACCCACAGTAAGTGTAACTTAGGGACCATTGCCCTGTTCAAGTCATCAAGACTGGCTGGGAAGAGGCCTGATATACACACAGGGTTGTGGAGAAAAATATGGGTCAGATATGTCACAGAATGAACAAGAGATTCCTCCACAACTCAGATATCTCACTGTGGCAAGGCCCAATCTTTTCATAATCATAGACCAGGTACTCTGGCACCTGGTGGTAGGCACAAAGGGTTCTCTTAGACATGGAAGTCAAGACTTCAAAGTTATGCTTCATTGAATTTTCCTACGGTCTCTACCAAAATCGAGTTCAGAGGGGAAAAAAAAATGTTTCCCTGTGGCCACAACAAAACCAGTCCTGCTTGATTCTCAGAAGATGTAGTGAGGCATTCCAGAGTAACCAGGAACTGTTTACAGATAGACGGTGTCACCTGCAGACACAGGAACGCACATGGCTTACTATATAGCTGTCACAGAGAGTAAAGGTTGGGCTGATGTGTGGACCTGCGATTATTATCTCTACAACTTAGGAAAAACAACTCATTTTGAAAGAACATTTTTTTCCCCCCCGTTTGGAAAGTCAAAGCTTTATTTATTTATTTATTTGATATTTACTTTATTTACATTTCAAATGTTTCCCCCTTTCCAGGTGTCCCCTTCAGAAACCCCCTATCCCATCTCCCCTCCCCCTGCCTCTATGAGGGTGCTCCCCCACCCACACACCCATCCACTCCCATCTTCCCTCCCTGGCATTCCCCTACCTACACTGGGGCATCTAACACCCTCAGGTCCAAGGGCCACTTGCTTCCTTTGTCATGTGTGTGGCCAGGACCATGGGTCCCTCCATGTGTATTCTTTGGTTTGTTGTCCAGTCTCCGGGAGCTCCGGGGGGGTCTGGCCAGTTGACACTGTTGTTAACCCCATGGGGGTGCAAACCCCCTCAGCTCCTTCAGTCCCTTCTCCAACTCCTCCATCTGGGACTCCCGCTCAGTCCAATGGTTGGCTGTGAGCATCTGCCTCTGTATTTGTCAGGCTCTGCCTGAGCCTCTCAGGAGACAGCTTATCATGCTTCCATCAGCAAACACTTCCCAGCATTCACAATAATGTCTGGGTTTGGTGGCTGTATATGGGATGTATCCCCAGGTGGGGCAGTCTCTGGGTGGCCTTTCCTTGAGTCTCTGCTCCACACTTTGTCCCGTATTTCCTCCTGTGAGTATTTTGTTCACCCTTCTAAAAAACACTGAAGCATCAACATTTTGGTCTTCCTTCTTCTTAGGCTTCATATGGTCTGAATTGAAGCTTGGGTATTATGAACTTTTGGGCTAATATCCACTTATCAGTGCATATATACCATGTTTGTTCTTTTGTGACTGAGTTACCTCACTCAGAAAGACATTTTCAAGTTCCATCCATTTGCCTGCAAATTTCATGAAGTTGTTTTTAATAGCTGAGTAGTATTCCATTGTGTAAATGTACCACATTTTCTGTATCCATTCCTCTGATGAAGGACATCTGGGCTCTTTCCAGCTTCTGGCGATTATAAATATGGCTGCTATGAACATAGTGGAGCATGTGTCTTTATTACATGTTGGAGCATCTTCTGGGTATATGCCCAGGAGTGGTATAGCTGGGTCTTCAGGTAGTACTATGTCCAATTTTCTGAGGATCCCCCAAACTGATTTCCAGAGTGGTTGTACCATCTTGCAATCCCACCAACAATGGAGGAGTGTTCCTTTTTCTCCACATCCTTGCCAGCATCTGCTGTCTCCTGAGTTTTTGATCCTAGCCATTCTGACTGGTGTGAGGTGGAATCTCAGGGTTGTTTTGATTTGCATTTCCCTGATGACTAAGGATGTTGAACATTTCTTTAGGTGCTTCTCAGTTCTGCCAGTTTTCTCAGTTGAGAATTCTCTGTTTAGCTCTGTTCCCCATTTTTTTGATAGGGTTATTTGGTTCTCTGAAGTCTAACTTCTTGAGTTCTTTGAGTATATATTGGGTATTAGCCTTCAATCGGATGGAGGATTGGTAAAGATCTTTCCCCAATCTGTTGGCTGCCATTTTGTCCTCTTGACAGTGTCCTTTGCCTTACAGAAGCTTTGTAATTTTATGAGGTCCCATCTGTCAATTCTTGATCTTAGAGCTCAAGCCATTGGTGTGCTGTTTAGGAACTTTTCTTCTGTGCCCATGTGTTCGAGACTTTTCCCCACTTTCTGTTCTATTAGATTCAGTGTATCTGGTTTTATGTGGAGGTCCTTGATTCACTTGGACTTGAGCTTTGTACAGGGAGATAGGAATGGATCAATTTGCATTCTTCTGCATGTAGACCACCAGTTGAACCAGCACCATTTGTTGAAAATGCTGTCTTTTTTCCACTGGATGATTTTAGCTCCTTTGTCAACGATCAAGTGTCCATAAGTGTGTGGGTTCATTTCTGGGTCTTCAATTCTATTCCATTGATCTACCTGCCTGTCACTGTACCAATTCCATGCAGTTTTTTTTATCACTATTGCTCTGTAGTACAGCTTGAGGTCAGAGATGCTGATTCCTCCAGAAGTTCTTTTGTTGTTGAGAATAGTTTTTGCTATCCTGGGTTTTCTGTTATTCCAAATACATTTGAGAATTGTTCTTTCAAAATCTATGAAGAATTGAGTTGGGATTTTGATGGGGATTGTATTGAATCTGTAGATTGCTTTCGGCAGGATGGCCATTCTTACTCTATTAATCCTGCCGATCCATGAGCATGGGAGATCTTTCCATCTTCTAAGGACTTCTTTGATTTATCTCTTCAGAGACTTGAAGTTCTTGTCATACAGATCTTTCATTTGTTTGGTTAGAGTCACACCAAGATACTTTATATTATTTGTGACAATTGTGAAGGGTGTCATTTCCCTAATTTCTTTCTCAGCCTGTTTATCCTTTGAGTATAGGAAGGCTACTGATTTGCTTGAGTCAGTTTTATATCCGGCTGCTTTGCTGAAGTTTTTTATCAGCTGTAGCAGTTCTCTGGTAGAATTTTTGGGGTCACTTAAGTATTTGATCATATCATCTGCAAATAGTGATATTTTGATTTCTTCCTTTCCAATTTGTATCCCTTTGACCTCCTTTTGTTGTCTGATTGCTTTAGCTAGAACTTCAAGTACTATATTGAATAGATAGGGAGAGAGTGGGCAGCCTTGTCTAGTCCCTGATTTTAGTGGGATTGCTTCAAGTTTCTCTCCATTTAGTTTGATGTTGTCTACTGGTATGCTGTATATTGCTTTTACTATGTTTAGGAATGGGTCTTACCCTTTCTCAAAGTTCTTGTCCCCAGTGTCCTTTTTGACTTCTGGTTGCACACTTCACATTCCTGCCACAATTAACTGCTGTTTCTCACACTGCATGCCTTGGCTCTTGTTGCTTTCTTCCAGGAACATCCTTTCCCAGGGCTCGTGAGCCTAGAGCACACATTCAGACTCAAAGGCATTCTGCTGCAGCTTCACCCTCATGTTCACGCCCACTCCACGGTGACGCACAGGTCTTCAGATTCACTGTAGGATCCTCTACAAGAGGCAGCCAGGCAGTCTGTTGAATGTATTTCATTGGAATTCCGTTATGTTATAGTAGATGCTCTGTTGTAGTCCTTTAAAGAATACAAGGTAGTTAGTATTCTACCTGACAAGGACCCCATGGCCATCTCAAAATCCTTACATGCGAGAGAAAACTATATAAAACAGAGCTTGGTAGGTCACACCTATTTAGCAGGACTTTCTGAACCACTCTTCCTGAGTCTTTAGAGTAAGTTACTGACCATGTGACAAGAATCCCCTTCCTTCCTTCTTCATGTCATCTTTCCCTTTAGGTTGACCTTCCCTTTTTTTTTTTTTTTTGCCTCCCATTGCTAAAGTGACCCATGTCAGAGTCAAGCTTATTAGAAGTGGCTCACAGAATGGGTCTTCCTGACGGTCACCTGTGTTGGCCTGGGTGGTGGTTGGAGGAGTCACAGGAAGACTTAACTGACATTTTCCTCTTCTCCAGACCTCTCTCATGCACTTTGAGAGAATTCTCTTAGGAAAGAATTCTGAGAAATGGGCTGTATCCTCATGGGGCTCATTGAATAAATTCTAGCTGGCTGCAGCTGTCTCTGCTGGTTGGAGCCATGGGAGAGCAGCTCAGTCACACACATGCTGTGCCAGAAGGCATTTAGGAAACACAGTTGTAACCTCTCATTTTAAAGATAAAACCAGGTTTAGGGAGGTTTGCTTATGCCGTACAGCTGTTATTGGATAGGGTTCTGTCTAGATCTTGACAGCTTTGACTAGAACATGGTTATTCCAGGCCATTGCTCTCCTTGATCCATCCTGAAGTTGGCCACACTTGCAGCCATGGACTCTTTGCTGACATCAGGTTCCCAAATGATTTTTTTAAAAAGCAAAAATTCCTATTTGCAATTCTGGACATGCATGTGTGAACTTTTATGTGATGATATATTGATTCTATCTCCTTGATGGGATTATAAATAAAATGATTTACAGTTCACCCTCAAAAGCAGGCAGGAGGCCAGTGATTAAAAGGGGGCTGCTTTGGGTCATTGATGGTGTGCGTCTAAGTCCAGACGCTCAAGGATTCTGTCTGTGTTTGTATCTATCTACCCAGGAACCCAGGTTTTCAGGACTATGTGATCTGCTTTCCAAGGCAGATGCTGCTCTCTGTCTCTTTCAAATCCCCTCCCTTTCCTCCCCCCTTTCACTTTACATTCTTTAGCTGTCCATTCCTGGCTGGTCGCCTAAGACTTTTCTCTCAGTGCTGTCGATAGGTGAGTGGATTTCTTAATAATTCAGCACACATGCAAATTTATTCCTCTACCATATATTACATTACCTGTGGAAATTAGACTGGAAATCAGACTTTTTACTCTTTGAAAAGGAAGGTGCGGAGTCAAACTACGGCTCTCTCTCTATTATTTTACTTCCTTTGTCTCCTCTGCACGGCCTGATTCTTGCCTCTTTGGGCTTCTGGACCTCTCCATTCATTAGCGCTTGTAACAGATTGGTGTGAGCGAGAAAGGGCAGGTGATGAAACTCAAATTGGGTCATTTGGTTACACATTAGTAAGTGACAAAAGATAAAAAGATATTGAGCAAATGGGATTTTTTCAGGGAACTTGAGACCAGGTGACTCTTGTTTCCCATTAGTGTGGAAAATCAACACTTGCTTGTATTTTGGAGTGAAGACATTTTTCTTAAGTGAGTGGAAAAACCTCTTGACATTTCATAAAGAGCCTTACTTTTGAATGGAGAATGCTAATTTGCTTCGTGCATAAAGACTTTTAGAACTCTTACTTGTGAGCACTAATGCCACACCATTTTCTATGAGCTTGTGAGTTAAAATAGCTATTTTTTCAAACTGGGTATAGTGGGGCATACATGCTATTGGAACACATAGGAGGCTGAGGCAGGAGAATTGCCGTGAATTTAAGACCAGCCTTGGCTACATACCAAGTACCAGGCTATCCAGGGTTACACTGAAAAACCATGTCTCACAAACACGAAGTGATATTCTAAAATCCCATTAGAAACATTGAGACATGTACATCTCAGGCCCTAACTCCATTTTCATGGAACTCAATAGAGTTTTCAACCTTTGCTCTGGAAATTAAATTAACATTTTCCTCTCAGAACATATTATTGGCCTTGTAACAAATAATTACAGGCAATTACTGATGGGATTTATGAGTCTATGGATGAGCTCCGAGGCAATGACCTTGTTTCCAGATGTGCAGTCTTTGCCTTTGGCTCACAATGCCTTTGGGTGGAGCTCCCAAGAACGGTGGTTTGTGGAGGATCCTGGGCCTCTGGGATCAGACTGCCTTGGTCCTCAACTCCAGAGTTCACTGACTGCATGACTGGCCTGGTGGTCCCATCTCTGTGACTGGGTTACCTTGCTTCAGATGCGGCTGTGGTTAGAATTATATTGTCATCTTCATGGACTTTAGGAGGAACGTGAACAACCAAGATCATAGGAATAATCTGTACCTGTGAAGAAGAAGAATTTCCTAGGCTCTACTCACCTAAGAGATAAAGAAGTCCTGTAATACTTAACAAGGGCACAGGAATCAAGATGGATTGGGGTCTGTTTCCCATGGTAGAAATTTCCCTCTTGCCCTACTGTGCAGGACGGATGTGTGAGATAGGAATGCAGTGAATGTGGAATTGGGAAGGTACAAGAGAGGAATCACTGTGAACCGTGTTCACTCAAGTTGCAAATCTTTGTTAGTCATCCAACTGTGTGTCACACACTAAGGATAAGCTGAGGGTCTGTGACAAGTAAAGTAACCATGGTACCCGTCACAATGAAGGTAATGGCTATGCCATCAAACATATAAACCCTCCAAGGATGGGCTCATCAAACTCATGATCTATTTATACATTTGGTTGTTTAACACTTGTTTCTCTTTGTAAGTCTCTTCCCAAAGTACTAGGAAACTCGAAAATAAAGGAAAGCAAGGTGGGCAGGGACTCTGAAGATGAGGGAGTAAAAGAAAGATGGATGGTGACTTTGCTGACACACTTCCTACCAAGGAGGTACGAGGCTGACAATGCCAGATCTGTGTGGTAGGTTCAGGGACCAAGGTTGGGTAGTGATCAACAGAAAGAGGTGGGATTAGGACCTGTCACAAGGCTTATCTGTTGGGTTGGATCTACCCATAAGTACTCTGATAATCCCATGTTCATGTCAACCTCTTATAGTCTGATTCTGACCCAAAATGCGGATGTCTCCCAGTGATCTACAACTATGATCCAGTCTGAGCCTAGATATTGACTCCTCTTGCCATTGTGATCAGACCTGAGCTCCTGCATGAACTCAGCCCAGTGACCTTAGTGTGAGACCTTGCTGTAAGAAAGCACCATGACCATAAACAACCTGGTGAAGAAAAAGTTTATTTCAGCTTTTAGTTCCATATCATAGACTGAAAGAAGTCAGGACAGGAATTCAAGCAGGGAAGGAACCTGGAAGCAGGAGCTGTTGCAGAGGCCATGGAGAAGCGCTGCTTACTGGCTTGTACCTCATGGCTTGCTTAGCTTGATTTCTTATAGAATCTAGGACCACCAGCCAGGGATGACACCACTCACAAAGGGCTGGACCTTCTTACAGTGATCATCAATCAAGAAAATGGGACACAGTCTTGCCAACAGGCTAGTCTACTGGGGACATTTCTGCAATTCAGATTTCCTCTTCCAAAATGACTTTGTTGGCTTGTGTCAAGTTGACATAAAATTAGCCAGTACATCTACTGTTGTGATTAAGTCTGGTATAGAAATCTTCCAATGACCCATTAATATGATTAGGTCTGCGTTAAGGTGTAGACATTTCTCAGCACCCACCATTGTGGTCAGGTTGGCTCTAGACTCATCCTAACTACCACCATTATTATCAAATCTGTTTCTAGGCATAGATGCCTCTTAATGATCCATCTTTGTGAGCATTTCTGATCCCAGATATAGACTTACATTCTGCTGCTTTGCATCACATTAGGCCAATTTCTGCATCCTGGGGACACAGCACTGTGTAGATCATTGTGCCTTATTGGTTTTACTTTTGCAATATTCAACTTGAATACCACTGCGGAATGCCACAGGGATTTGCAACCCATGGGAAACTCTCCTGTGTTCTTTCCCCTGATCTAGTTGAAGTTTTATGACATCTTTCTAGAACAAGGATGGACCCAGTTAGTATGATTGCTAATGTTATATGCACGACCTTCTTGACACATTGAATAATGGACAGTAAACATTTCCCCCTCTTCTTCAGAGTGCCTTCCGCTTTTGTAGCCGTGTTCACAGTTGAGTTTTTGGCATTCTGGAATCATCTCAAAGTTATGTCTAATGAGGAACACATTGCTGAGAGCATGTATTTGTTGTAGCTCTCCAGAATTTTTATGTTTATTTTTTTACTGATACCTTAGACACAGATTTTACATATTCCATTTATATTGTGAAAATGGTTGTGCCACTGATCCACTTATTGATCCATCAACTTACTATCAGTGTTCGCTGAGTCAGTATTTGAGCTGAGGCACTGCAAGAGAGATGGGATGCATCCATTGGAAAGAATAATGGAGCTCCTAGCAGAACAGACTATGCCCAGGCAAACCTCTGATGTTAGAACAAGAAGAAGCTATTTCAAGGCTCTGAACATTAAGAGTGGCTGCAGGAGAGGGAGCTGTGCCTAATGAAACCTTAAAAGTACCATAGTTTCTCCCTCACAGCCACTGGGATGGCTGCAAAGAACAAGAGGGACAAGAAAACTTGGACCCAAAGGAGCCAGCTAGTGACAGCAAGTGGAAAATGGTGTTTGCGCTGGGTGGAAATGTAAGATGGTGGAGCCATCATTTTAAAACTGATGACAGATACTTAATATGCTATAAATACAGGACTAGGGAAAGAGTAAAGTGCTTTCTGAGCAAGCATGGGGACAGGAGTCCAATACTTGCCACTCTAGTGAACCCCAGCATGGTGTCATGTGTTTGTAATCCCAGTGCTGAGGAGGTACAGACAGGTAGGTCCCTGGGGCTTTCCTGCCACACAACCTATCCTAGTGAGTTCAAGGTCATTCTGGGATACAGAGCAAGAGCCTATCTCAAAAACAAACAACAGCAACAACCAATAAAAAAAAACAAAACAAAACCAGTAGTTGGGAGTAGTGGCTCATGCCTTTAATCCCAGCAATCAGAAGGGAGAGACAGGTGGGCCTCTGTGAGTTTGACACCAGCCTGGTCTACATAGTGAGTTCCAGGACAGCCAGAGCTACATAGTGAGATCCTGTTTTGAGGGAAAAAAAGGAAGAAAAAGTTTAATATATGCTACCACATGTATCCGCATGAATGGATCTGAAGGACACTATGCTATGTACAATATGCCGGATCCAAACCAGTCAGATACTGTATGATTTCATTTGACACAGCTGCTAGAGCCATGACATCCACTGAATCAGAGTGTAGAAGGATGACTGAGAGTCCTGGGGGAGAGGTAAAGTAGGGAATTATTGTTTCATGCTTGCAGCTCAGTTTTATGAGATGAAACAATTCTAAAGTCTGTTTGTCCACCAACATGAATATACTTAATACTTGAGACACTTAACAGTAAATTTTCTCGCGCATATTTTACTGAAGCCAAAAAATTTTTATAAAAACAAAAATAAAAATGCAGAGCAGTTGTTCGTTGGACTATGTGGGTATTGGAGGCAGATCCCCTTCCCAAGTCCCCTCCCCACCCCCCAGGCTACCTCTTGCTTTTTTGCTATTTTCTCTAAACATTTAAGACCTTCATTAACAACTGCTTGAGGTTTCCTGACTTTGTTTTGAAAAATGAAGAGAGAAAGAAACCATGTTGTAAACTTTGATTACACACCAAAAATGGAGCTCTTAGAAGATTCAACTTGAGCAAGTTATGAACAATTTAGAACCTAAGAAAGACTAGATTTAAGAAATGAGTGTATTTTTCATCAACCCCAAAGACACGTCTCTAGATGGAAATAATGCAGGCTGTGTGATGCATAGACGATGCAGATGGTTGTGTTATATGGTAACAGGATCAAAGCAAGCCCACAGGTCATTGGCTATGGTCTTTGGTCTGTTGCCTGTCACTGGGAATTGGAATTGCTTCTGCATTCCTTCTTGCTGGTCCACAGTGAATGGATGTTGGTAGAGATGGTTGGTGGATGATCTGTGCTCCTCCCTGCCCCATGAAGCCTCAGGTGGGATGGAATCTCAGCCATTGGGCAACCTTGTTTTGTCAATTCATCCTCTTGGTTTCCTGGTGACTCAGAGGTATCACAATGAGAGAGTGCTACAGTATCCTGACTTTTGCATCCTCTTCCTTGGGGCCCATCTCTAGGCTGCCTTTGGCCTGTGGGAAGGCCCCCACAGAATCATAGTCTGTGTCTCTGTACACATTGTCTTATTGGGCTACACTTGGCTTAGGTATCCGTCATTCCCCTCTGCCAGGAGGGTTTGAAACACTGTCCCAGTTCTGCGATGTATCTACCTGTAGGAGGGTGGGAGCCTTGGTCTATGGGAGAGTGGACATTGTTGGATTAGTCTTCTGAACCTCTCTTCTTTTTCCTGTCCTCATTTTCGGGCCATTCTGTTGGTAATTGCAGTCAGGACACTTGAGGCAGGGATGGATGGTGTCTGTAATGGTTACAACTGGCTCCGTTGTTACTTCCTGAAATGGAATTTCACCAAACCTGGCGGCTTACTACTTCATACCCCTTCTCCTTCTGCTGTACAAACTCTAGTCTCTCCATTTCCTGCCCCTCATGTTATTTCCTGAATCTGGCCCTTCTGGCAATCTAGTGCACAAAACATCTTCCTTCGTGTCCTTCCTGTTGATGAACTGCTGTGTGACAGATTTCCTGAGGAGAGGTAACACTCAAATAAGTCTATTCACCCCAGCAAGAAAGCCACCAACAGACCTAAGTTACAATTACATCACTGTATAATTTTGTGAACCAATGAGTTCTTTTTTGTTTTTTTTAAATTGGTGTAACTAACAGGAGCTGGGATAACTCAAAAGCAGCTGCATTATCAGAAAGCCCACCCCAAAATGGGTGAGACTTCCCAAAACTGTAACTTTAGGGCTTGTTCGAAGGTCTAGGCAGTGTGCAAGTAACTCCTCACTCTGAACATCTCCCTTTTCCCTCAGTTTCCTGGTCAGCACCCACCTCACCCAATTGTTACTTTTTTTTTTTAACTGCTGGGTAGGGATCCTCAAGACTCTTCTTACTCTCCGCTGACCACCCGTCCCCGTACATTGAACTACTTTGATGAAACCCATACCTTGGTTGTGATGGCCTTGGCTCTTCCTGGTCCTATGTCCATGGTGATGGTTGTGTTGCTGTGATGGCTCACTCTCCTGGCATGGTGATGGTGGTCTGCAGATATGTGACAGCCACAGTTCAGCCCTCCGTGAGTGTGGCTCTGGTCTTACTACCATCAAACTCCCTGTGTAACCCCTGGCCTCCTTCAAGTGATCTGAGTGCCGAGTGCCTGCCATTGACAGGAAACCTCCCTGATAATGCAGGCAGCACACCATTTATATAATAGACAGTGAAGGATAATCACTCTGGAGATAATTTCTTTTTGCTGTAAGATGATTTAATGGAGGAATGAACTGTGTGGTTTTTTTTTTTTTTGTGTGTGTGTGTATGTTTTATTTTTGACATTCAACCCAGACTCAAAGGCAACTAATAATAGGAGGGGCCACAGTTTAAAGTAATGCCATAGTTAGTTTTCTTTAGCTATGGATCGATGCTATGCTACAATTCTGTTTCCATGTCTCTCAGCTTCAGATGGAGCCATGTATGGTTCTTCAGTTCTGTGTTTTATTTCTGATACAGTTAATTTTCTACGAGAGTTTTGTATATCTTACTGTAGTTAATGATGGAATAAATTATTGTCTCTATATTTTTATGAATTTGTGACATGTTAACTTTTTCTCAATTTCCCCTCTATTCCCAGGCTCTTGGTTTCTTTTCCAGCTACTTGTAAACAAAACAAAGCAAGGGAAAACAAAAACCTGTGTATTCCAAACACCATTTTTCTATGCATCCTAGCTCTGTTTTACTATATACTGATGATTGGGAGAATATTTGATGCATTAGATCTCTTTCCTGTGTATGCTTTCATTCAGTTGTTCATTCAGCAAACTTGTATCAAATGCCTACTGTCTGCAACAATCAATACAGTATGAGGCTCAGTTAAAATCATATACTGATCTTGTAGAGGACTGGAGTTTGGTTCCCAGCACTCACAGTGAGCAGGCTCACAAAAGCCCATAAGTCCATTTCCAGGGGAATATGATGCCTCTAGCTTCCATAGGTACCTCTATTCATGTCTGTGCACATACAAACATACACAATTAACAATAAAAATAAATATGTTCTATAGAAGACAATATGTTTTTCCATGTCATACTTGTTCACTATCTACTCCCATCACCCCAGGCATGAGCATCTAAATTTAAATAATCGCAGCTGCTTCCTACTCGCTTGAATCATCCATAAGACATTAATAAACAAACAGTAAAAAGATCCACGGTTGATAGGGGAGCTCAGCAACATGAGGATGAAATGGAAAGAGATGGGTAACAGAATAGGAACAAGAACTGGAAGCTTTAAGCCAATGCTCTCTAAGGATCATTAAAAAGTAAAGAAATCCTATTTGAGGCTGCCAACCTCAGAGCTAAGTTATTTAGAGTGGAAAAAGTTGGCCAACTCAGATGGACTCAAACCAAGGAGACAATGTTTTGTGAGTTTTATAGCCGATGTCATTTATGAACCATTAAAATATTGTATACAATATTAATGAGGGGCAAGAGCAGGGAAGGGTTATGAAATTGGAGCTGAATGGAAAGCTAGGGTTTTGAGGGGAGGACCAGTGAGTTCATGGTGGGGATATGAAGCAAGAAACAGGAGCTTCCTTAACCAAGAAGTCCTGGGATCTTAGTTTGCTTTGAAAGTCTCACACGAATGTTTCCACCTACAATATCTGTCAACCTCATTCACAAGCATCTCTGAACATTGTTTCTATTCATTTAAATATATTATTACAAAGCCCAGTGCCATGAACCAGTTCCTTCTTTTGGAGGTGTTAGCCATGAGGTCTTATAGATATTCAAATACTATCTGCTTCTGGCATTCTCCAGTGGTCAGAAATTGACATTTAGCCCCATTGCTGGGCACACCATGTACTTAAGTCCTTGAGTCATAGAATATGGGGAAATCAAGCTGGTACTGACTTAGATTCTCCATCCCTATTAGCTATCTTTCTTAGTGTTGGAAGTTGCTATGCAAGCTACTGGAGTAGAAGAATACTCACCAGTCTTATCCAGTTATAAACCTTGAGAACAACAATCATTACAAGCCTGGTAAGACAAGGTCATTTGTGCAGTAGTGGCACAAATGTCCCTGGAGTAAAAATCCACTTTCTCATTGAATTTAAGGCCTGCTGGATAAGATGAAAACCATATCAGACACCATTACTGGGGCCAAGAACCTGTGCTCGAGGGTTATATGGGGTTATATGGCACAGTGGGTAACATTTTGCTAAAGGAGCAAAGTACTAAATTCAGTCCTTAAGACTTATTGTTATATTCATAGATTAGTGTATCTTTCAACCTTCATCAGAGAAGCTTTTGCCTATGATGTTTGGAAGTTAATACTGAAACTCACAATTGGTCAGTGTGCAGAGAATAAGAGACTGTATGGTTCTTAACCCTAAGTGGGGCATTGGAATCATACCTCCTCTCCTAAGGTTCATGGGTCATTTTGGAAGAGGGGCTCAAAGACTGTAAAAGCCAAAGGCAACAAGGTGGCACATAAGAACTCATAGTGGTTGTGACAGCATGCACAAACTCAAGCTAGACAAAAATCCAAGCATGATACAGTAGGAGGGCATGAAGTTCTACCCCTAGCTAAAGAGCTATTGGCAATTTAGAGCTTCTGATAGAAGACGAGTCAGTTAACTTTAAGGGGATGGCCCCTGGTAGGTTGCTATGGTGGTTTGAATGAAAATGGCCCCCATAGACTCATATGTTTGAATGCTTAGTCCCCAGTTGGTAGAACTGTTTGGGGAGGATTAAGAGGTGTGGCCTTGTTGGAAGAGTTGTGGTCTCATTGGGCAGGTGTGCCACTGGGTGGGCTTTGAGGGTTTAAAAGCCCACACCATTCTAGTTAGTCCCTCCCCTTTCTCTGTCTTCTGCTTGTGGATTAGATATAAGCTCTAAGCAACTGCTCCAGCACTATGTTTGCTGGCTTGCCTGCTTGCCTACTGCCTACAATGATGGTCATGGATACTAACTTTCTGGCATCATGAGCCCCAATAAATGTTTTCTTTTGTAAAGTCATTGTGTCCCTTCACAGTAACAGACAAAGACAGTTGCCCACACTTAGAAGGATGGCCACAAATCCAAGAGTTCACGGGTAGTACAAATTGGATTTGATGCATTTAATGCATTTAATACAAAACAAGTATACAAGTTAGGGAGGTAGGAAAGGCGGCATTGAAATGCTCTGGGAACAGATGGTAGACAGTGAGTGAATATAGTCAAAATACATTGCTTAGGGAGCTGGAGAGATGGATCAGTGGTTAAAGTCACTGGCTGTTCTTTCAGAGAACGCAGCATCTGTATCAGAAAGCTAAAAACTGTAGCTCTACCTCCAGAGAAGCCAATGCCTTCTGCCCTCCAGGTGTACCTGCACATCTATGGATCACACACAGACACATGAAAATAAAATATATCTTAAAATATATTGTATGAAATTCTCACACAATTAATAAAATCTCTATATTAGTGAATGAAAACTACATACCAGGCACTATGCTGGGCTTTGGTTATGCACATCCAATTTTTAAAAATCATCTTTATCTGTCTGAACATATTCAGTCTGCATGGGGCCTTTGTCACTCTCTTTCATTCTAAAGACTCATTTAGGAGTCTTCTTAGATTTTTTTTTAGCCACTCTTTCATTTTCTCTATCCCAATCTTCATATAGGTTGACAAAAATGGCCTCCCTTCGTCCTCACTCCCTCACCCCACCCGTTCTGCAACCATGAAGTTTTGGTAGGGTGGGTGCCTCTACTCGCCCTCCTGAAAGTGCTTTGTTCAAGCCCAAATTCACACGAGCAGCTCTCTTGTTGGATTTCTCTGTCCCATTTGACATATTGAAAGCAAACTCAATTTTGTAAAGTGTTCTTAAAGCTTTTTACCCCCCCCCCCTCCATTTTCTTGGTTCCTCTAGAGCTCAGCTTTCTTACTGTGCACATTCAGGTTCATTCCTGGGATTTATTTGCTCCTTCTACGAAGGCTTTAAAGGTTGGGATAACCATCTGTGTTCTGAGGCTCTTCCTATTCCACATGCTTGAATGGTGGAACATTTGAAGATGCTGAAACATCTTCAAATTGCAGTGTCAAGTTGTAAAAACGATCACCCAGGGTTTCCCGATAACAATAACGTAAGGATTTGAATTGTTATTGTTTCCTATGTGTGGTCTCCATAGGTCATCATTTCATCTGTGTTCCAAATCCTCCAGCTGTAGGCTTTGTCTCTCTTTCTTGAAGACCCTTCATATGGCGTAGAATGGGAATGAGACTTGTTTCTCTTGGTTCTGAGTTAATTGTGAATCTCTGAGAAAAATGAAGTTTGTTAGAAACCTGTTAAACTTCGTTTTGTTGTTTTATGGATAATCCGTTTTGGGATATGCAGTCCATTTCTTCAACAAGTTTGTAAAAAATCAATTTTTCTTCAAGGTTAATATAACAGGCAAACACCTTTTGCTGCATGTGTCAGAGACAATGGAAGATCAGTGTATATTATGAATCATTATTTCAAAATGTCAGAATAAAGTGGGTCTGCTGCATTCCCCCAGGTCTTGCACTCTTCAGAGGAGAAAGAAGGCTTGTTCTCAAATGCTAATGGATTCGCTGTCTTTTCTCCCCCCCCCCCCCCCCCCCCCCAGGTCCAATTCTGACAATCGACGCCAGAATGGGCGCGAGAGACTGTCCAGCAGCAGTGAGAAGGGAAACATGACCATGGAGCCTGCCAAGGAGACTCGCTACTGTGCCGTGTGCAATGACTATGCCTCTGGCTACCACTATGGAGTCTGGTCCTGCGAAGGCTGCAAGGCTTTCTTTAAGAGAAGCATTCAAGGTAATAGTGTGCCCTCTAAAAACTGCTGTTTATGCCCCTAAAAGCAGAAGTGAACAGAAAGTAAGATGAGGGCTTTGTATAGAGCTATTTGGACAACCAAATACGAATATCTAGTAAATCTCTCTGTTCTCCTTGGTGGAAACCCAGAAAAGACACAGACTCTCAGGAGAAGTGGTCATGTCAGGGAAGCTGTGGCTGAGAATTTCTGCTTCCTCCTGGCAAGATATAGACAGTTTTGAGCAACTCCACTAGAAGAATCGGTAGCTGGATCTCTAGTGTACAGAGAAACGATTCTGGCTTGATGCAGGATGGCAAGCGTACATTCTTACCTCGCAACTAAGCTTCTGGGCTGTGGCGCGTTACTGTCTGCTCATAATCATCTCTCTAGCTTGGCCTTGCCCAGGTACATATTCTGTTCTGATCTTTACTCCAGACCGACTGTGATTCAGATTGTTCTTTACCTGCCTCAGATCTCTTTCTTGACTCAATGGTGACGTGACCTTTGCTAATATGAGCAGACACAATGTCTGGTGCCTTAGGAGGGATGCACCATCACTGTGTAGTTATAAAGAACCAACTGTACCACCTCATTCTCCTGCCTCCCTCGGTCCCCTTTTGTGTGTAGTTTATAAGTGCAGCTTTTCTGACAAGTCACCAAACACATGCTGTTGCTCCTTTAGAAACGCTGGTACTGTCACACCATACAGAATCTCACAGGAAAATGTCAGTCTTTTTTACTCCCTAAGGTGTATGTTCTAAAGCCCTCTTGACAGGGACAGAGACCTGATGGTACTTTTGACTTATTGAATTCATATTTTTTTCCTAGCAGTGAGGTAGCTTTCTTTCTTCTCTACCTTTAGAGCTTAAGTAAAGCTTAGTGTAGAGATATGAAGGGTACTTCTGATGCAGTGCCTTCTACAGAAATGCCGACTTAAGGAACTTGTTGAAAACCAGAACCCGCCACGTTAATAGACACTGACCCAAGAAGAGATTCTCAGGAACTTTCTGCTGTGGCTCTTCACTGCTCTGATATGGGCTAACGACCGGGGGATGGTGCACACTATTTATCTTTCTCCACAGCTGGAAGAACATTTTAAAAAGCTGTTCATATCTTAATAGAGTAGCCTGTGAGGTCAATGTGGTCCATTTTAAAAGCATTTTCCTTGACACTTATTGCTTTCAACATCTTTTAGAGTTCTGCTGCGAGACTTGGACTCTTTTGTCTGTGTTCCTAAAAAAAAAAATATTAATGATATTCTCTATAGCAACTCTTTGTATATATCTCTGTGTTTGAGTGTATTGCACATGAACTATTAATTTTATTAGCTGATATCATTTTAATTCAGAAAAATAAAAGTTAAATCTGGCTTTAGGTTAGTATAAACTTTATCAGGCTTTTCGCAAACATCTTACTGTGTGGATTTGCTTTTTATTTGATTTTATAAAATCTAAATTATTATTTTTTTCATGAATCATACATATGCTTACACACACACACACACACACATCAATGAAGAAAATGTAGCCCTTTAAAAACAGGAATTTGGACTCTAGGGAAATTGCTCAGTGAATAAAAAACTTGACACACAAGTGTGAAGATTAGAGTTTGAATTCTTAGAACTCATGTGAAAAGCCAGGCTGGTGCAGACTCCACCTATAATCCAAGCCCCAGAGATAGGTGATACCCAGCCCAAGCTGGATCAATAGACCGATTAGAATTGGCATACTCTAGTTTCAAAAGAAGACTCTCACCACAGTAAATAAATAAAGTGAAAATCAGTTGACAAAGGTTCTTTCTGTCAGCTTTAGACCTCTACATACATGTACCCCCACCATGTAAACACACACACACACACACACACACACACACACGATATGATCAGTGGATATGCTCAGCTATGCAATTGGATAAGTCATTTAGTGAGACTGGGTTTTTCATCAACAAACATTAGAGAAGTGGTCAGAAAGATTTTTATTTAAAGGACCAAAATAGCAAACAGTTTAGCTGTGGCATCGTCATACTGCCTTTGCTGCAATCATTTGGATCTAGTACTGCAGGCAGAAAAGTAGGAGTAAAGAGGAGTAGCTGCTGGGACAGTATGAAAATAAGTGGGAGTGGTTATGGCTGGAATATGCAAATAAGTGGGCGTGACTACATATCCAAATAACTATAGGTAACTGAGCAGATCTGGCCTGTGGGTTATATTTTTGTGATCCATGATTTAATTCCTTTTGCACATCTATGATCTAAGTGTCATTATTTATGAAAGGAAGTTTTAAAGATAGGTTTAAATCTAAACTTTTGATTATTCATATTCTATAGTCACTTAATCTGCATTTGTCTGGATGTTCAAGGGGGGGCATGTTTAACAACCTCAAAAAGTTTAGAGTTTATTTGGAAAAGTAGAGACAATTTGTTTTCATGGTGCAATGGGAGAGTAGGTACGTGTGGGCAGATTGTTACCTGGGCAAAGATGAAGAAAGCAAGTGAGGGAAACTGAAAAAACTGCTCTGTGAACTTAAAGTTGTGATTGAAAGAAACATTGTATTCACATGGTTTCCATTATGTTTGTATACTATTGCAAGCATGCTAAATAGTCTCTCCAAACCCAGTATTGACTTTAAGCCTCAAGGCTGTCAGAGTAGAAAACAATAAAAGAGAAAGAAAAATACACTTGCCAAAACAGTGAAGAAAATATAAGCTTACATAATAAACACCTCATTAGTATAGCATTATCTCAAGTTCAATATATTTTTAAAATTTCACTTCTTTTTGGTAGTCACCATATATACATCCTACCTCCATTTTATATTAAAGACTAAATACAATTCCAGTACAATTGTACCATATGAAAGAGCAGTTTTTACCTGGTTTCAGAAACTTCTTATTCATTATGGTGTGGCCATATAAAAGGTTTCTGAGGCAGGATAACTATTGAGAACAGAATTCTGAAAGAAGCCTGAATTTTAGAGATACTGTGAGACCTAATAATGGTTAAGGTCTCTGTGTTTATTAAGGATATGCATTTATGGAACACTTGTTTTAGGAAAAGCACAGTTCATAGACCTGGAGATGTGAAGACAGGGAAAGAACTGGTCCCTATTTGCACTGAGCTTATAAAATAGAGTCAGAAATGAGTAAACAAACCTGCAATTAAATTGCCTTGTGACAAATGTGAAGGTAGGGGAAGATGAGGACTATCAGGAATCTAAACTTCACTCAGTCCCTGGAACAGTGAGTAAGACTCTCCGAGAATTTTAACTGATTCAAATTGAATCTGAAGAACAACTCAGGAGAGCGAAGTGGAGGGAGGCAAGGATGGTGTTTAGTCATCTGGGGGAACATGTGATTGACACCCAGAGAGACTACAGAGGTTTCCCAAATAACAATGTTAACTTACCATCACTTTAAATAATGATCTTCCCGAGGCTGTTTAATCTGAGACTGTGTCAAGGAGCAATGCTTCATTTCTTTCCCATCTTGATAGTGTTTCCATATACTTTATCAGTTTCCAACTCCACAAAAGAATATAACAGGCAAGTGCAAAAAGGTTTCCAGTCCGGTTTTCTTATCTGAGTCTTGATAACAGGGAATAAAAAGTTTTCCTGAACTCCTGTTGCTGTTTATAAATCACAGTGACCCTCAAACACATTTAAGGACAGTGAAGGGTCTGACTTGTGGGTGGAAAGTCCTGAAGATGTTGAGGCTCTGCCTATTTTCCTTGTCACTTAAGAAGAGAGCTAGAAAGGAGTATACATCAGATTATTCTCTCTCTCTCCAAGTGTTTTGGTTGAAGAGGCAAAGTGTTTGACTTGAAAGCATACACATTTTCAATCCCTTACTTAGCACACAAACTTGATTACTTGAGGAATTGAATAATGGCTTCAGTTGAATGTAATTTTTTAAAGCAAAATAAAGGATCCAATTTAAGCTAGAGAGATGAAGCTGATTATTGTCTTTATTAATCCTCGAAGGCTTAGAATTGTGTCTTTACACAGTGACTGTGGACTGAGTTTCCTGATCAGACTATAGCTTTAGCTACGAGGTATTCTCTTGGGTTTCTTTGGAAGAGAGAAAGGATTTTATAAGGTTGCTGATCTCTCTTATCGTAATTCCAGAAGGCAACAGGGCACAGTGGAGACCTCCTAGCCTATCTACACACCATTGAACTAGACAATCTCCTCACACTCTAAGAGTTGTGTGTAGAAGTTGCTCGTTATTGAATCAGACACATGATGAAGGCAGGTGTTAGCTTACACAGTATCTGGGATGAGAGAGAAATGGTTTCAAGATGATGTCTGGTTAAGGTTAATACAATGAGGACCTTGAATCCAAGGAGAACAATACAGAGAGAGCTTCATCTGGGTTTTAGAAAGCTTCAGGATGAAAGCATCCAGCACCCTGGATAGCTCCTGCAGCAGCTGTAGCGGGGTGGGGGTGGGGGGATAGATTTACTTTTCCCAAGAACTTTAGGTTTGGGGCTGAAGAGATGTCTCAGTTGTTAAGAACACTGATTGCTCTTCCAGAGGATTTTGGTTCAATTCCCAGCAACCACATAGAAGTTAACAACTGTCTGTAAACCCCAGTTCAAGAGGATCTGACATCCTCACATAGACATACACGCAGACGAAGCACCAATGCACATAAAGTAAATGAATGGTTTAAGAACTTCAGGCTCACTTAGTAGGTTCTGTGATCATGTAGAGATCTGTTTCTTTAATCTTGGGGACTGACCTCTGTCTATTCAAGAGAGGCTGTGCTCTCTGAGTGGTTGTACATCCATGTGAAGGTTAGGAGGGGCATTAAAAGTGGAGACACACCCATTTCTTTTACAGGATTGTTTTATTTCTGAGATCATTTTAGAGATAGGTCTGAAATCCTATCCATACCCAGGAAATATTAAATCTTTGCTTTCAACATTTCTACACATGACCCTCTCTAGTCTGGCTCCCATGTAACAGCATGTGAGATCTTTTTGATTGAGTCTTATGATTTTTGGGCTTAAAATTCCCAGTGTCCTTAGATTAAAACTTCCTTGATTGGGCCTGAAGAGGTGGTGCAGTGAGCAAGAGTGCTTACTGCTCTTCCAGAAGACATGGTTTGGTTCCCAGAAGCCATATCAGACAGTTCACAACCACCTGTAATTCCAGCTTTGAGGGATCTAACACTCTCTTCTGGCCTCTGAATATCTACATTTATGTTACACACACACTCACACACACATGAGAGAGAGAGAGAGAGAGAGAGAAACTAAAAATCTTTTATGATTTAATTATTCCTACCTATTTCAACTTCTACTAATGTCTTCCTATTCACTGTAATTCAACTGCGTTGGTCTTTTCTTTTCTTTTCTTTTCTTTTTTTTCTGTCCTCAACATGGCAACTATTCTTCAGGAACTGAGTGGATGTGTGTGTGTGTGTGTGTGCGCATGTTGATCATGATTCACATTGTTTTGTGAGTCAGGGTCTCTTCTGGAACCTAGAACTCTCTGTTTTGGCTATTCTGGCTAGCCAGATTTCTCTGTGGATTCCCTGTCTCTGCCTTGTATGTGCTGAGCTTATAGGCTGGCTGTTTCACTTGGGTTAGCTTAGCAAGGAAGGTGTTAGTGAAAGTGTTCTATTTGATAGGTTTAGAAAGAAAATGAAGATTTCTCACAAGCAATAAAAATTTTTGGCACAGGGGCTGGAGATGTGGTTCGGTGATTAAGGGCACGTTATGTTCTTGCAGAGGATCTAAGTTCAGCTTGCAGCACTGACATGATGGCTCACAACTGTCAGTTCATCTAGGTCTAGGGGACAGGAGAGCCTCTTCTGGACTCTGCAGGTACCATGTAAGAGTGTGGTGAACATACATATGTGCAGGCAAAACATGTATCCACATAAAACAAGAATATTTTTAAAAAAGATTTTGGAACAGAATTCTAGGTGTGTGAAACAGGAGAGGGTGAGAACTTGAATAAGCCAGCTGGGAACAACCTAGAGCTTAGCTTATCACCTTTGGCCCATTTCTTCCATTTTTAGATCTGTAAGTGGATCCTAGCCCCATATCTACTTCTGCCTTTCCTTCCTTCTTTCTTCTCCAAAGTTTGCCAGGATCTTGTTTACATCCAATATGGATTTAACAGGGTCTCCACACAAAACTGCAGATACCCTAACCTCTCATATCCCAGAAGGTGACACATCTGGAAAATAAGGCCCTGGAAAACAATAATTTATCAGTGAAGTCATTCTGAAGTATAGGAGCTTTGAACTTAATATCCCTGAGATCCTTGGAAGAAGAGGGGATGCCTCTAGGCATCCTCACTAGGGGACACCGCCAAGTATGGCAGAAAGAGATGGGAGTGATGTTTGTACAAAGAAAAGAACAAAAGAGCTCATTGGCCAACAGCAAAGGCAGGCAGAGGCACATAGCAAACTTGGTTCTGCCCACACCTCTAGCTCAGAATTTTGTATTGTGCCCCAGGAGACAATGTATTTGTGTAATTTTAGGGCACTCGTTCGTGGTGCTTTGTTATGGCAGGCATAAGAAACCAACTCTATACTTAAAGCTCAATGTCTCATTTTTAGGTAAATATGTCCTAACTCGACCCCACCTCATCCTGACTTGTCAGTTATTCCAGGGTGATTTTTTTTTTTTTTTTTGAGACAGGGTTTCTCTGTGTAGCCCTGGCTGTCCTGGAACTCACTATGTAGACCAGGCTGGCCTCAAACTCAGAAATCTGTCTGCCTCTGCCTCCTAAGTGCTGGGATTAAAGGCACGAGCCACCACTGCCTGGCCAGGGTGATTCTTTATACCACCAGCAGCTGCTCGCTAGGAGGCACGCCCATTCTTTCACTGCTGTCTCAGACTTCAAACTTTGGAGTTCCAGCCAATGTTGTGTTTCGCAGCTCTCGTCTCCAGCAGAAATCTTGGATATTTCTAGTGAGTTTATTGTTTAAACTTATACCTACTCAATTCCCATTATTCAGACTTGGCTTCTTTGCCCAAGATAGTCACAGCATGTCAGTCAGTCTGTCTTTCCTATACCATTTGTTTGTTTTGCTTTTCTTTTCTGTGAGCCATTCTGCACACTGTCTTTCTATTAATACTCTCAAAGAAAATCATTAATCTTGTCAATCCTTTGTAGTCAATCCCTTAATGAGTTCTACTGCCCTAAGAATAATCTTTAGACAACTGTGAGGAGTCACCTATGCATATCTTGTTCTAGTTTTTGTTCTGAGGTGTTCTAAAGTCACTATCTGTATTTACTTGTATGTGGCTGACATGGCACAATGTTTATCAGTTTATTGGTCAGAATTTCTGCCCAGTCTTTTTTCCATTAATTAATTAATTTATTCACTTTGCATCCTGATGGCTGCCCCTGGGGCCCCTCTTACACATGCTTCTTCCCGTCCCCATTCCCTTCTCCTCTGAGTGAGAGGTACTCCATGGGTATGCCTCCACTCTGGCACATCAAGCTTCTCTCACTAAGGCCAGACAAGTTAGGAGAATGGATTCCATAGTCAGGCAGCAGATATAAGGACAGCCCCTGCTTCAGTTTTTGGGGGATCTGCATGAAGACCTAGCTGCACATTAGTGTATATGTGCAGGGCATCTAGGTCCAGCCTGTGTGTTCTTTGGTTGGTCGTTCAGTCTCTGAGAGCACCAAGGGTTCGGGTTAGTGGACTTTGTTGGTCTTCCTGTGGGGTTCCTATCCTCTCCAGGTCCTCCCAATCCTTCCCCTACACAAGACTCTCCAAACTCTGTCTGATGATTGGCTGTGAGTTTCTGCATTTATATTAGTCAGCTGCTGGGTGGAGCTTTTCAGAGGATAGTTACGTTAAGCTCCTGTCTGCAAGCATAACAGAGTATCATTAATAGTGTCAGGGATTAGTGTTTGCCCATGGGATGGGTCTCAGGTTGAGACAATTATAGTTGTCCTGCCGAGTCAGGATTTTTAAACTAATTAAGTATGACTATCATAAAAAAATTTCACACACTGGTTCATAAGTTCTCTGTCTTCCGGCACCTCCACAAGACACTGTTTCATCGGGATGCATACATTTGTGTACATCCTTTCTTCCCATTCTGGCTGTGAGATCCTCAGAGGTTGAGACCAAATCAAGATTTCTTCTCAATGAACAGATGAAAGCACAGACATAGGGTTAAGATCCACTTGGTTTGGTTTAGGTAACACAAAGCTACCAGTGAGGTATCCATATGGAGCAATAGTCTCTGATAAAGTGTAACCTGTCAGTAGCATGCACGAGAGATGAAAATGGGAAAGAATGGAGAAAATGGAAGCATGGAGGCTTACGGGGTGGTGGTCAGCTCACTCGAGTGGCTAAAGATATGCCGTGTTTGTAAAATGGGACCAAAGGAAATAGAATGGAAAGCCTAAAGAAATAATGCGTAGTGTGTTAAACTGAACAAACAGATATTTTATAATAGTGAAAAGAATCAATGATGTTCAAAGGGGAATGAATGAATGAACAGGGACCATCAAGAGACAAGTCAATTAACTGAGACACAAAGGAAGTTCAATGCTAGACATGCCAAGTAGGAGATAAAGGATAGCTTGATACACAGAGAGGATTATTCAGCAGCCACAGAATAGAATTGACGCTCTGCTCTAGTCCAGGGATGGGGATTGGAGTCATTTTCTCAATGCATTTTAAAGGAACTTGCTGAAAAGAATGGCTTCGTTGTGAAGATGGCATGCTTTAAATGGTGAAAAAGTAACTGCTAACCAGCTTCCATTGCTCAGAAGCCACCGAGATCATGATCTTAAAGAGAGGAAGGGTTTGTCTTGGCTTCCAGTTTCAGAGATTTCACTGTGGGGTCAGCTGGATATATTGCTGTTGGGGAAATAGAAAGCAGCCTATTATGGCAGAAGCACACATGGCGCAGGAGGCCCATTGACTCATGGCTGAGACAGAGAGAAAGAACAGGCTTGTGTCCCATATTTGCCTCAAAGGCACACCCTAAGTGAGTGACTGGAAGATTTCCCACTAGCCTCTATTTTTAAGTGGTCCAACACCTCTTAATAGTGCCATGAGCTTGGGGCCAAACCTTTTCCACATGTGCCTGTACTTACCCAAATTATAGCAGAAACTCCAAAATCTTCCTGTTGATCCTCAGAATAACATGTTAAAAGAAATTTCTGGATCTTCCTGAAACCTTGTGAAAATATTATCATCATCACCAAAAGTATGGTCACAAGAACCTGATGGACAGGAAAATCATGAATTAGTTAACAGGGCCAGGTGATGCTCTTTAGAATGTTATAGTTACAAAAAAGACTATCCTGATACCAACACATTAAACAGCACAAATAATGAAGCACAGGAACCAGTATGAACATTTAAATGATGCTGACAAAAGAACCTAGACTCTGGTAGTTTCTGAAGGTGGGTTAGACTGTGGGAGTTCATCGGCCCCTCTTGAGGCTCAGAACTTGCCTAATCCTTGACTTGTCGGAATTCTGTCTTAATTGTTCATCTTGTGATGACATATGCACACATATGCATGGCACAGGCATACTGTGCCATGAAGGAACAAGACTATGTAGACCAAAGTCAGAGAGTGTAAGTCTGCACAAAGAAGAACTGTTACACAACTTCCAAGGGAAAACCTTACAATGAACCTTCCTCAAAGATAGGTGTCATCCTTGGGCACTGATAAATTTGCTAGATATTTGGCTCTTGATTTTCATTAGAAAGAAAGAAAGAAAGATACAGCACGAAAGTCAAGACCTGAAAGCCTTCTTCTGTAGAAGAATTCGCAGAACTGATCTTATTCATACTATGTTGTAGGCAACATTTAAATGCTGCCTATAGTGCAAACTTGTAATCCTCCTGCCTCCACTCTCCCCAACCCCAAGGGCTGGGATAACATACATGTGATACCACACCTAACCACATTATTGATTTTAAATGTTTAGTAGCTCTCCACTCTCATAGATAGATCAGGTTAGACATGTGCATCTACATATGTACCCCACTGTGGATCTAGGGAGAGGAGAGTCACACTCCTACCTGTGAGATGACGTTGCTTCCCATCCATTTTTCCCCCTTTCTTTCTTCCTTTTGGCCAAGTAATCTTTATCTTGGAGATAATGAAGATAAAATGCCTCTGACAAATGAAATCAGTATAGATTCCTGTTTCTTGGCAGCTTTTGTGGACATAGCCGAGGCTTTCAGGAACCTTTAAAAACCATGGCAACAAATGCCTTCGAAGGGTAATCAAAGGTTCCAAATGGTTTTTAATCGCTGGTGGTTTTTTCTTTTCTTTTCTTTTTAGTGCTACCACTTGGAGTATTCTTCTTCACTTCTTTTTGTTCATCTGATTGAAATTAAATTTCCAATTTCCCTACTAAGTGGTTCTCTTCTGGTCATGGCACTGACTATTTCCATTAAAGAAGTAGCTTGTGCCCATGTATAGTGGTTAAGCTCATCAACAATCCATTAGAAAGCCCCATTTATGAATGGCAATAATTTTCCACAAAAATTATAGACAGGCTTTAATGGGCACATATTCAAAGGGTATTAACTAGCCCTCAAAATTATTGGCTACATCGTCCTTCCAAGCCTTACAGTGATGGTCTACAGCCTTAATCCTCCCTAAATTTTCCGACTTGTAGAAAACGACTGTTGACACCTTAATATCCTTTAAAAATGAAAGGCTTGTTCTCAGACACCCACACATTCAGAGAAAAGTATATTCTGAAGAATAGGAAGATCATTTCTGGGCCACATCCTATGATATTGCTGCACCAAATGCAGATGAAACTGTTATTTGCCTGGATTTTCTTTTTTTCTTTTTTTGGTGGGAAAAATATCATACACAAGGAAAATCTGTTTCATGATCTGCTGTCCAGCCTGTAGAAGCTCTTTGTTTCTCCCATGTTAATCCTGCAGCCCGTGTGAGTTAGTGAGCAGATCTGATTCATCAAAGCAGAAGATATCCATAGCCTGTAGAAAGAGATACAGGGAAGGAAGGATTACTGTTTCCCCAACATGTCCACCTTCCCTTAGATGAAATAAAAAGAGTTTAGTTTTCTTTTGCTAAGAAACAAGGAATGGGAAACACAATTTAATTATTAAATCATAACCTCATCCCATAATAGGCATTTATTTTCTCTACTTGCTTTGAGAATAAGTAAATGGATTTTAAATTCCACCCAAACACACGTTATACTTCTCTGATGCACTCAGCAGTTTCCAGTCATGTACTAGGAGGTAAAGAGTGAATGAGATCGAATGGAATCCAATTATTTCAGAATGTATGGGTGAGTGACTAGGTTACGTTTATAAATATGATCTGTGTGGTTAAAATGTAAATATAATCACTTTAAATGTGACTAGACCTCTCTATAGTCTTTCACTGAGAAATGCACAAAATATTCTCTTTATATTCCACAGAAGATAAATTATAGTTCAAAGGTGATCTGAATTTGTAATTATTTGTTCCTTTGACACCTTGGAGGTAGTGACAAGGGAATACATTTGAAAATAATTCTGCTTGGATGTTCTTATTAACCAGTGCTGTGTGGTGCAAAATCACCATGGAGATGGGTTTCTTCTGATCTCCAGCACCTGCAACATTGTTTATGCTCTCTGAGCTGCTGTAGATCTGCCGCACCACCACTGTCTGCGTTCCAAGTCCCCACTTTCCCTTCCTTCCTCCTTCTTAGCATGTATACCCACGAGCACTGTGCTGCCCATGTTTCTCAAACCCTCTTTCCCAGAGAGGACTAACTTGCTGAGTTAAGGAATTTATATTTTCCTGTTGCTTTAATACAACAGATGTTTATTGTCTGGCACTTCATAGCAGAGCCATCATAAACTGAAGGATACATTATGTGCAGTCTAATGAAGGATTCAGCTGCTCACTGATAGAAGATTATGATAAATCGGGCAAGATTGAAACTCAGCATGAGAAGAGATGCCCCACGGCCCTGGGAATGGAGAAGAGACTCTTCTAAGAAAGGTTAGGAGGTCAGAGTTGGGGGTGAGAACACTGCTCTAGAATAAACTAGACAACGCTGTGTAAGAGGTAGTGTCTCACTGGCATCTGTCCAAAGCACATCAAAGGCATCTCTTTCATTGTTAATATTCTGGAGTTTGTTTTTAGTCACTATTTGCTCAGTTCTGCATGGTCTGTGTGTTACCTACAGCATTAGATAGTATGTTAGAACACTGCATGCTTTAAACGACTTTATAATACATAAATAATTCTAACACATTCCAGCAGTACCACTCTCTCACTGTCATGAGCAAGAAGTCTCTTATGACAAATCCACAATTTGCCTGGTGCTGTCTTTCTGGGCTGTGTGTACGACATACTATTTCAACTTAGTTTTAAAGTTTAACATGGGAATAGCATTAATAAAATATTAAGATACTCCTTCCACTGTAGTAATAGATAATGTAGTGATGGTGGAAATAAAAGTACTATGTTTTATTATAATACAGAGAAAAGCAATTGGTTCCAAGTAAAGAGTTGTTTTGGTAATTATAACTTAGAGTCTGTGACGCTTATGTTTACGATAGTCTTGATCTTTTCCTTAGTTATTTATAGAGGGTTTTTGTCTTAAAATTATGTGTGTGTTGGTGTCTCTCTCTGTGTGTGTGTGTGTGTGTGTGTGTGTCTAATTGTGTGCATGTGAGTGCAGATACCCACAGAGGCCACCAAAAGGCATTGGATCTCCTGGAACTGGAATGATTGTGAGCCACCCAGTGTGGGTGTTAGGACTCAAACTTGGATTCTCTACATGAGCAGTCCCTTCTCCTAACCACTGAGCCATCTCTCTGGCCCCAGTAGTGTTTTGAACATTTGCTAGAGACTTTATTTCTAAGAGTTGATGTTTTGCTTCCATGCAACATGAGCCATCAGAAGATGGTAAATGAAGATACTCCATTTAATTCATAAAATTGTAGCAGTAGTAACTGGTTTCAGAGAAGGTAGAAAGTTGATAAGTTCTTATTGGTTCTTATTAGTTGTGAGTCAATGTGGAACTGTATTGTGTATATATTAGGTTGTGGCTCCAGGAGACTTTTATTACTCTGGGATACTAAGAAATCCTAGCAGAGGAGATGGAGGACTTTGTGTTAATAAACCCACCAGGAGACTCAGTAGTTAAAGCTGCAGTACTGGCCAACTATGTGTCATTTTACTCAATTACCCAAACTGTGACATTGACTCTAACTATGCATTCTTAACTGGGAAGGAAGAGCCAGCTTTCTGCAAGGGAGCTGGGCTGTTATCTATGTGATGTTGGTCACATACCTGCTTGCCCTGAGGTCTGTGCATATTAGACAGTGTGCATAAAGTAGATATATGTGTTCATTGGTCTAGAGACAATGCATTGTCCTCACCTCCCTTCCTCACCCTTTGCTCCAACTTCACATATCAATGTTACTAAAGCAACTTAGGAATAAACTTTGTAACACCTTCCACTCTCACTTCTTCATTTGTAAGAGGTACAACTTTTATTATGAAAGCAGTTGGTAAATGTGTGTGAAAGTTATCTTCAGTATCTGAAAAAGTGGAAAGCAAAGACCTATCTATATTTACTTTAAGGGATCAGTTGATGCAATGACAATCCTTTGTAGCCTTCACCTCCTGGTCTTCTTCTTTTTCTAGCTCTTCCTCCTCCTCCCTCCCCCCTCCTCCTCCCTCCCCCCCTCCTCCTCTTCCTCCTCCTCCTCCTCCTCCTCTTTCTTCTCTACTGAAAATAAATCTAGACATATTCAAGGTTCTCTTGGGTCAGTTCCCCCACAGCTGATCTTCAGGGTTACACCTGAAGCTCCACGGAGTCTGAGCTCTGTACTGGTGACTCATGGTTACTCTAAGGTACCTAGAGATATAGAAGGGTACCTTCTTTATAATAATGTACCTTTAAAATGTCCTGCTCTTTTCTTGCCTGAGAGCAGAGACAAAGTATTCTGTTGCAATAAAGCAAGTTTTGGGAGTGTCTTTGTGACTTTCTTTTGGAGATATTAAATTTTCTACACGATTCTCACAGTGCTAGGCCTCTTGCACTTAACTGTAGTTTCTGAGGCCATGCAGGCTTTGTTAAACATCTTTCAGTTTAAGACCTTTTCAAAGGAGATCTTTATAAATAATAAAGGTAATAACAATTCTACTAGCGAGTTTCTTTGCTCTTGTGTTTGCCTTGCCTCTGGTGAAATGTGTTGGAGGAAAATCACTGAGATAAACAAGGAGAGAGGTACAGAAAACTGACGGACCATGAGAGGCCAGAAAGGGGTTATGAGATACTAAGGTGGTGGGTGGTGTGACCAGACCCTCTTCTTGCAGAAATAAACTTGGTGTTTCTGAAGGAGGGATATAGTATCTAGGAGACAGAAGACACATCAGATTTCCAGGAGACATGGGTTTAATGACATGCTAGGGATATTTCTGAGGTGTCAAGTCAGGAAGCCTAAAAGAACCCTAAAGCCAATGCTTAAAGTATTTTAATTATGATACATTAGAGGATAGCTCAGCAGGTCAATGTCAGGCCAAACCTGTCAGTCTATGTTCAATGGGAAAGGAGAGAACCAACTCCTGATTTCCATGGCTACTGCATCTTCCATACTCCCACCTCCAGACTCAGCGCTTGACGATGAGAACTGATGATGAGCAAGAACAAGTGGAGTTTGTCTTTCTGGGTCTGTGCTAGCACACAGTACAGTATTTTCTATTGCCATCCTCTTAACCTGCAGGGTTAAGCTTTTTCCTTTAGAACTGAATAGTTTTCTATATCATTTATGTTTCACATCTTCATTATCCATGCATCAGCTGGGGAATATTTATGTTGTTTTGATTTCCTAGTTATTGTGAATGGAGTGAAGAGGAACATGGCTGAACAGGTGCTTGTGGAGTAGGCTATTGGCTCCTCTGGATATCGAATACTCAGGATATTAGATCCTTGGGATATTGAGTCCTATGAATATTGATTCCTATGGATATTGAGTACTTTGGACATATGTTAAAGAGTAGTTTAACTAGATCACATGGTGGACTTACGTTTGGCTTTTTGAGGGCTGCACTACTGCCTTCCAGAGTAGCTGCAACCAGTTTGTGACTATGAACTAGGATTTCCCTTTCCCCACATCTCCTGCAGCATTTGTCTTTGGGAGATTTGTTGGTTTTAACCATTCTGACAAGGGTAAGATTACATGTCAAGTTTGTTTTAATCTGCATTTCTCTAATTTCTAAGGGTGATAAATATTTTTGAGGTATTTCATAGCCATTTTTACTCTTTTTTTTTTCTACTGAGAATTCTCTGTTTAGATCCATACTCATTTTTAAGTGTGCAATTTGTTTTCTTGATGCCTTTTTTGGAGTTCTTTATATATTCTGGACACTAATCCTCTGTTAGAAGTCTAGACAGCATAAACTCTCTCTCTCCTCATTCAATTTTAGCTGTGCCAAAGACTTCATTTTATGCCGTCCCCTTTGTCAATTGTTAGCCTCAGTTCCTAGGCAACTGGAGTCCTGTTTAGAAAGTCCTTTCCCACACCTGTATTGCATAGGGTACTGCCTATTTTTTTTCTAGCAGTTTTATTATTTCCTGTTTCAAACAAGCTGGTTTTTTTTTTTTTTTTTTGAGGGGGGACAATTGTTTTCATTCTAAGGCCAGATATGAACTCTTAGTTCAGGTTAGGTTGTTTTGAGGAAGACAGCTGTATATCTCAGTTTATACAGGCACACCCTAATTCTTGGCTATTTAACAAGTGTTTGGATACAGTTTGTGACAGGCTGCTCTTATACATTTTGTTGGTTTTGTTAGGCATTGGCAGACTTTCCAGCTCTGAAAGTAGCATTATACTGATTGGCTGATTATGGTAGTTTGTTTTTTTTTTCCTCTTTGCCAGGATGAAGAGTTTTGGTACAATTTATACCTGATTTTACAAATACAACCTTAAAGGATGTATGATCCAAAGACAGTTACTTAAGGACAAATCCACTGTTTTATTACTAAGAAATGCTAGGTTAAAATAGACTGGCTTAAGGCTATTCCCTTCCAAATACTGTTCTTACAAATTTGAGTTGCACTGCTCTGGAGATTTAGTGCCTAATAATCATAACGTTAGTGAGTATTTAATGAGTACTTGTCCTGCCCAAGGCTGTATGTTATGCATCATCTCATTTAATTCTCCCCAAATTTATGGTTAATCAGTACTCTATTTATCTATTTAAATAGATAATAGTACTTTATCTATTTAAAGATAAATTAGTACTCTAATTTATCTTTATTTTACAGATGAGGAAACTAAGGTATAGGAGAAAGAAAGCCAATATAGAAACCAAATTAGTTTGACTAAAGAACCTGATACTTAGCATTGGGATCTATTGCTTCCCACAGGGAATTGATATTTCTAAAATGGATGTTACAATGAAGAGGACCACTAGGCTTTAGCTGGCTCTTTGTTCCCATAGGCTAATGGGCAGAATAAGAGGACATAGAGTTGTTTGTAACTAGTCTGATTGCTCAGGGGAAGTGAGGCTGTTACCAGGCAATGAGCGGAGTCTAGGATGCTCCAATGTGCCTTCTGCAATCTTGCCCAGTGTAGGACAAAGGTGAAGGATGTTCTATCCTCTGCAGAGAGGAGATACAAACCCCCAAGAGATGGACAGTGGGCCATCTTAAAGCATCAGGCAAGCTGGCAGACTTGGAAAGGGAGTAAGTAAAAACTATCCACAGTTGTACTTGGAGGGTTTTGTGACCCATTGGACTTAGACAGCTTGGAAGCTTCGCCTGACTTTCAGTATATGAAGAGACAAAAGCACAGCCCACACTCTCTCCTGTTCTGTGGGAAGACACAGTGGCTTCTTCTTGCTTACCAAGGTTCTGAGGGTGAAGTTCATTGCTTAGCCTGTGGGTGGCAGAGCAGAGGGATGAGGATGAAGAACCAGAAGAGAAGTGGAAGCTCCTGATGCTGGCTTAGTATTGCTCTGAAAGATAAATGTTCACTGCCTCTTTGGCTTTGTTGGTCATTCAAAAAAGCATCAAACAAATATGGAGGGCAAAGGTTAAGCAACACAACATGGCATTTGATGAAGAGTGAAGTTTTCTTTTTGCATCTTACTAAGCCCCACTGTACCCCTCTTAGTATATAAGTTCTTTCTAGTGTTTTTACTAAATATTTTACACACACACACACACACACACACACACACACGAAGATTCATATTGGAGCAGTTTTCTCTCATTTCTTTTTAATGGGTCTACAGAGGTTCATGATATAGAATATTCTACAGCATTGACATATACTGTCTCTCTGGTCATATGGCAGGCACTGGCAGAAACATAAAACACCCCAGAGGAGTCACTTAGTTTGGTGTTTGCTAAGAATCACACACAACCAGAGACCCAGGCCCAAGTCTATTACTCCTAGCATTGTCACATTCTCTAAATACACCCATATTCCTGGAGTTTGGCACAGCAACCACAACTTTATGGAGACAGTAGGAACATCACCCATTTAGAACACTATTGAGCCAGGCAGCAAAGTCATATGAACCTCAGGAGCATACAAAAGACCACTGGGCTTCAGTGTAACACTGGAGTGTTCTTAGTGATAGATGCATTCACATCCTTCCTTCTGTAGATGAAATGAAGGCACTGCATGTGAGTAGCATGCATAGACCACACAGTAGGACCATTTTCCTTCTTGAGAGGAGTACCAGAAAGGGGAAGAGAAGTAGCTTCTAGATCAGTGGCTCTCAACTACCCTTTAATATAGCTCCTCATGCTGTGGTGACTCCCCAACCATAAAATTAAATTCATAACTATAAATCCTCTACTGTTTTGAATTGTAATATGTTTACAATTCTGATCAGTAGGATATATGATATATGACCCCCCCTAGGGGAGGTTGTGACCCTCAGGTTGATAACCATTGCTCTAGATCAACAGGAAGTGGAAGATTCTAGATTGAGCACCCAAATATCTCTGAGAAAAGACAACACTTTCCCAGTGGTGTGATGAAGGTCATCGATGATGATACTCTCAGGAAGAAGTGTGAGCACCTGACTTGGGTGGTCTGGATGCCCGGGAGGGTATGTTTCAATGACAAGTCTGCTTTTGCTGGGCGACCATCAAGTGTTTACTTTACTTTTTCACAGGCCACAGGGCAGCTGCAACATACCTCACAGAAACTGTTCCCAGGCTTGAGGATTATGAAATGCATGGGACTAGGCACACCACCTTGGGTGAAATTTGCCTGTCAGTCAATCCATGTTTCTTCATGCATCCTTTAACTGATCAGTGTCCACAAGATGAACAAAAACTTTGTACTCATTGGTCACATTTGTTATTTCTTCCTTTTTTTACTCTCTTGAAATTACTTATGGAATTGAAGTATTATTTATTAAAAAGGAGGTTTTCTTCCATTTGCAAGACCATGGGGAAATCTTGAGGCCATTGTGCCAAGTGTCAAAGAATGAAAAATGTCCATTTTGAAAACTTGCATTGTTTTACTCCAATAGTCAGACACAATTGTTGGGGTTGATAAAATAGATTAGCCACTTTCCTTATTTTTGAAGAACTCTCAGTCAAGTTAAGAAAATCAGAAATGTCTGCACTATTCCTACAGATGTGCTAGGGAAGTCCCTATTTGTGGAATCTTAAATGACTGACTTTTCTGTCCTTACTTTTCATTAGAATGTCTAGGCAGAGTTTTGCCTATAATAGAATTTGGGAGAGACTCCCAAAGATAGGTGAAATTCTTAGTTAGCACTTAGTGACTCAGGAATCCATTTTTTTTTTTTTTTTTAAAAAGGACAGCAGTTTGAAGGACCTCTGTAATGCAGAACTCTGTACCAACTCTGATCTCAGTCAACAATCTTTTCCTCTCTTGCTGAAGCATCAAAATGACCCTGAGCTGGAGCATGAATTTATCCTTGACCATGTGTGACCAGGCCACTTGGCAGAACCCTGCTCAGGGTCTCTGGGTTTTATCCTGTCTCTCAGCTTGCAAGAACATTTTCTTTCCCTTGTTTCTCAGGATGAGAAAATTTTGAAATCCTTTCTACCAGTCCTGGCCATCAGGGTTTTATCTTTAAAGGAGTTGATGTGGTAAGAAAGCTTGGAGAACTTTCTGGAAGCAAAGAGTACAAAGGAGAAAGACCAGGAGATTCGGGAATGCTGCCTGCCTTTGAATTAGTCACCCCAATGGTTACACTGTCCCCTCCTTTGTTTGATACTTATCTATTGCGCATCTTTTTCTTTGCTCACCCCACGAGTCCTCCAGACCTTCTGGAATCTGGTCTTGGGGCAAGGCACCGTGTTTTCAGGGTGGTCAAAATCCTGTGCTGGACATTATAGGAGTAGGAGGCGCAATTTCAGAAGGTCCTATTCTGGGTTGCATACCAGCATTTACTTGTGTGTGGAGCTAGGAGAGACATTGTTGAAAGCAGCTCGTTGTCTCTGGGGTACTGTGGTAAGGTGGTGGTCACTGATCCCATCATGCTTTACCGCAGCTGTTGGCTTGATTCTGTGCCAGGTGCTTGAAACATCTGTGGCTTTGCAGATGGACTACAGAGACTGGACCCAAAGGTATCACATCAACATTTTCAGTCGATAGGGGTCTTGTAAGGACAGAGAGAATTTCTTCTGACTTCATTTTTATGAAGAAAAGGAAACTTTCCAGGGCTGTTGTCTTTCCTAGAATTCCTTCTTTCAAAACATCTTTAGGGAATATAATTGGATATTAGCAATACTTTCTGGTTCACTTAAATAATAAAAGCAAAATGCAATTTTGGAGGTGGGTGTTGTTTCTGATAAGATTAATTAGAAACGACTCGTGTGAAAATAGAATTTGGAATGCATGATTAAGCATCCTGGTTTTTTTCTTTTTTCTTTTCTCTCTTTCTTTCTTTCTATTTTTTTTTTTTTGGTGCATGCTGCTACATACAGATGTGGTTGTGAAATAGTTCAAATCAGGGCCCACTGAATGTCCTCACTGGACTTTTAGGAATGTGTTCACTGAGACAGCCAAATTTTATTTCATTTGGTTTGGCTCATTGCACTGGCTGTGAATCAGAAAGTATTCATTTTAATATCAGAGTGGAAATTTATTTACAAATACACTGCTGCAGTTATTCTTTCAAAGGGCTTAAAGTTTTTGTTTAATTTCTTCAAAAAAAATTGTTTTCTAGTCTTTCTTTCCATCCCAAGCTTGTGCCAGAATATGTTGAAGAGGTTTTTCTAGAATAAAAAAAAATACATGCCCTGATGCACAGATAAATGTAATCTTCCATGTGGTTTATCTTTCCTGTTTGTTGGGAACAACAGTATTAAGAATCAGTCTGGAGATGATTACATTGCTGATTCTGAAATGCTCTTCAAAGATACAGTGATTTATTAAGCTGCTGCATTATTATAATAAGCATAATTTAATATTTAAGTATTTTGAATTAATATTGAATTCTTTCTTAGCCAATCACGGCAGTATTCTACAAAGAAAAACCAAGCAAACAAAACAAACAAAGACCCATGAATGAGACAGATCTGAATTTTCATGATGGTTCTACCATCTACCAGCCAAAAGACCTTGAACAAATTAGTCAGCTCCTTGGTATCTCAAGTTATGACTCTGTAACTGGAGCAACCCAACTCATTGTTTGTGATATTGAGATGACACAGAGCTGAACCCACCAAGCACATCGCCTAGTTTATGAGAAGTCTATCATGATGCTTCAGTGCTAGTTAGTCAGTCCTTGGCCACAGAGATTGTCACACAGGAGCAAATCAGAATAGGATCAGCCAATACAACTTTGATTCATTTTTCTGCTTTCTTTCGTAGATACTTATGACAGCTCCAGGTTCATTTTTCAAAACCATACACAACACAAATGTACTAGTTCAGCCATTGAAAGTGTGCCGCTCAGTGGAATTAGTTTCATTAATATTGTGTGAATAGAAATTGCATGAGAAATTGTATTGCCTTTTAAGCAATAACTCCCCCATGTTCCTGTGGATTGAGATAGCCCTAATTCCGTCACCACAGTGTGTCTCTGTGAGTGTGACTATTTTAAGGACTTCATGTACCCAAAGTCACTTTTATCCTTTTTGTCTGACTTCTCTCACTTAGCATTATGTTTTCCAGATCCAATCATGCCATAGTATATTGGAATTTCAATGTTTTTAAAAGCTTAATGTTAATTCTATTGTATTTATATACCACTTTTTGTGTGTTTATCTAAGTCAGTAGACCCTGCGTTATCTCTGTCTTTTGGCTATTATGAGTAAAGTTGCTTTGACTGTGGACATACACACACACATATACACATGCACATATTTGTTTGAATTCCTGTTTTCATATATATTTCATGTCTCTTTCATTCATATCATTCATATATATATGAATGATAGAGCCTAGGACATTGTTCTAGATTCATCTCTGTTGCTGTGATAAAACACTGACTAAAAGCAACTGAGGACAGTAAAGGATGTATTTTATCTAATGGGTGACATCAATGAGAGATGTCAGGAGAGGAACTCAAGCAGTAATTTGAAGCAGAAACCATGGAGGAATGCTGCTTGTTGACTTGCTGAAAGGCCTATGCTTAGCTAGATTTCTCAGGATCTTTTAGCCCAGGGAATGGTGCTGCCCAGAGTGGACTGGGCTCTTTTCTATCAGTTAACAACTGCCCCCCCAAGATGTGCCCACAGGTCAATCTGATCTTGGCAATCCCCCAACCTCCAACCCCTCCACTCATTGAGTATACCTGAAAGGGGAATTACTAAGTATTTTACCTCCAATTTCACTTTGTCTTAATTTTAGTACTTGATTCACAACTATCTGCTTGACAGCTTGTTGATGTCTTACTGAACTCTCCCAACATGTTTAGAATTGTTCTACAACGCCTCATACCCTCCCTCATAAATCAGATTCTCCTCCTGATTAACAGTAAGGACAATTTTTAGGACATCCTGGAGCAAAGCAGGAGCCTTTCACTTCTTCCTCCTCCTCTTCCTCCTCTTCTTCCTCTTCCTCCTCTTCCTCCTCCTCCTCTTTCTCCTCCTCCTCTTCCTCTTCCT
>JADRCH010000173.1:1418488-1429975 GCA_019843965.1 Rhynchomys soricoides
CTCCTCTTCCTCCTCCTCCTCTTTCTCCTCCTCCTCTTCCTCTTCCTTCTCTTTCTCCTCCTCCTCCTCCTCCTCTTCCTCCTCCTCCTTTTCCTCTTGCCCCAGGCATTTGGCAATCAGTTTAAACCTTCTCATCTTCTTTAACTTTATGCACTTTACTACTTAAAGATGTTAATATCTATTTTGATATGAATTCTTCAAGAGCATAATTATGAATACTTATAATCCTTCATTTTTTTATGTCAGTCATCCCCACATTGCCACATATGTTTAAAAATCTTTTGACCTCTCCCCACCTTGTGAAATTCCTTGACAGCCTTCTACTTCTTCTGTTGTTGGTCCCAGCAGCACGGTTTGAACCTGGTTCTCAGTTTTGCCTGGCCTCTCTCATAGCATTTTATTCCTTTGGTACTAGTAATTGATGTGTGTGAAACTCCCTGGATGAAACTCCACTTAATAGGCAGGGGTAGACTCAGGAATTCCCAATTTTCTTCAGGATGTAAGGCAGGGCAATACCCATCATCCTATGTAAATCATATCCAGAGACCTGGCCCGTGGCTCTCATCTAAATAATGTAAGTTTTTATCTCACCACAGTGTCCAGTATAAGTTTGTTTTGACACATCTTGCATAGTTTCAAAGTAAAGGCAGTGGCCTTTACTATGTTAGTGCCCTGTTTTACTTTCTTATGCACAGGCATCCTTGACCTCAGAGCCCTCATTGGTCAAATAGTTGCTGTGAACCCTACCATAATTGCCAGCAGGAAAATAGACACTGTTCTTGCTGGACAAGTTGAGCCTTCGGTGTATGAAGGTTGCCGAGATGAATGGGTTCAGTCTCTAGTGTGATGGAGACCTTGATTGAAAAGCCATCCATTTTGCCTGGTGGCTTTGAGCTCCTTCAAAACCTTTATCACAATCCTACAACTGTTAAATGTGGACTAATATAATTCCTTTTTCATAAAGTTGAATCAAGCAATCCGTGCATTATACAGCACTTGGAACATCATGTCCAGAATGGAAGAAGTTGATTATCACGGAGAGAATGATCAAATGAGTTTTGTGAAAGGATCTCCACACTCCACTAGTTGATCTCAAGTGAGATGAACTCGTAAAGAGACCATACTCTTTCAGGGAGGCTGCTACTCACCTCTGCCTGGCGCCTAGTTTGTATAGCAGACCTTTGAAAATTATCCCATGTATGAATTTTCTCAAAACAATCTCAAACTATGATTTCTTAGAACTATGTCTTGAGATGTTTTCCATACCTTATGACCTGAAGAATAACAAAGATGCTTCCTCTCACTCGTGACGGTTTGACTCTATGTTTATTAAATTTGACAATGGTATGAAAAAGCTTATGTATTCAGTAGATGCACATTGGATGATGAATTTTGATTCTTTTTGAAGCTATAAATGTGCAATTTGACTCTAGTTGTGACAACTGGCAATAGCAGTGATCACTACTTCAGATAACCACAATGGTAAAAGTCGGAGTGTTAAAGAGGCAGGGTGCTTGGCAGCTCTGATGTATTGAGCACAGTTTTAAGTTGTGGTATTTAGTGTTAGGTTTATCGCGATGTAAGTCTGCCATGTCATAAGGTGTCTGCATAGCCCTTTACTAATGAATTAAAATGTTGGTTTTCTCTTGCCTCCATGTCTGCAGGATCTAAATGTAAGCCTAATGTAAATCCACAGAGGATTTAATGCTGTATTTAACACTCTCCAAATATATATTGATACCTAAAGAAACAAATCCAGATTTCCTTTTTTATTTAGCATTTTAAAACTATTTAGGTACAACTCCTGGATGCTTCAAATTCTAATGAACTCTTGTTAATTTTACAGAACATTTTGATAATGGTTTATAATAAAGAGAAGGTGAATGTTGCTGGAGTACTTAAGTGTTACCTTAATAAGTGTATCAGGAAGATATGTGGTTCAGTGGTTAAGAGCATTGGCTGCTCTCCCAGAGGACCCAGGTTCATGTTCCAGCTCCCACACAGAAGCTCATAAGTGTCTGTAACCTTAGTTCTAAGGGATCTCACACCCTCATCCAGACATACATTCAGGCAAAAGTCTAAGGCACATAAAATAAGAACAAATAAATCATTTTAGGGATTGGAGAGGTGGCTCAGTGGTTAAGAGCCCTGGCTACACTACCAGAGGACAGGGTTCAATTCCCAACACCCATATGCTGGCTTACAACCCCTTGTAACTCCAGTCTCTTGTGACTTCCACACAGACCAGGCATGCATGTGGTGCACATATGTATGTTCAGGCAAGGCACTCATGCACACGATCAAATTTTAAAAATTAAAAAAGAGAGAGAGAGACTAAAATGATGTGAAAGAAATGAGAATGGCATGTTATCTGTGGGCCAAGAAGATGGGGCAGTGAGTTAAAGCACTTACTGCTTAAAAGCCCAAGGACCTGAGTTCAAGCCCCACAGCCCACAGAAATCCAGCCCAAATCCAGTGGTGTCTGGCACTGGAAATCTCAGCACTTCTATGGTGAGATGGGAGGCAAGGACAAAATAATTACCCAGAAGCTTGTGGACCCCCTGGCCTGGAGGGTACATAGTGAAGAGATCCTGCCTCAACTGGAAGGAGAGAATTCACTCCTCTTGACATGCACATGCACTCTCTCTCTCTCTCCTTCTCCCCTTCTCTTTCCTCTCCTCCCTCTCCCCCATTCTCCCATTCCTCCTGCCCCTCTCTTCCTCTCTCCATCCCCCTCCCCCTCCCTCCCCCTTTCCTTCCTCCCTCTTCTCTCTTCCCCTCCCTCTCCTTTTCCCCTTTCCTCTCCCCTCCCCCTCTCCCTCCCCCTCCCTTTCCTTCCCTCCATCTCCCTGTTTCTCTCTTTCTTCCTCTCCTTCCCCCTTCCTTTCTTCCTTCTCTTTATCCCTCCCCTTTCTTCTTCCAACTCCACGCTGTAATTGTAAGTCCAAACAAACTCTTTCTTCTATAAGTTGCTTTTGATCATGGTATTTTAGTACAGTAACCAAAAAGTGACCAGCACAGTGTCTACTTCCTTTCTAGAGCCCAACCTGTCCCCCTGACACCTGGGCTGCACAGACAGGTCAGTGGAGGGATAACCAGAGCTTTAGTGTCTTTGCTCAATTCCTCTGTAGGTGTACTCCCTCAGCTCTGCTCTGTGCCCTAGGATGTGGTGGGCATAGTGAGATGATGGGCCAGGTGTGGTTCACTGGCTGCCAATCCTAAGTCCATCTGTGGATTCAGGCAAGCAATTAAAAGCCAGTGTGGGGCTGTGATGACAGGATACAGAGTAAGCTTGGTTTAGAGGACAGAGTTGCAGAGAGGCCAGTTCCTTGAATGGTGCCCTTGAAATATGAGCAGAAGCCTTGAGCCATGCTCCTCCCAGGATTGTTGTCCTGGGTGAAGTAAGCCACCCTCACCCGTGTGCTTGCAGGAGGCCCCAGTTAAATGCGGAGGTCACGGTGACAGGACATAAAATAGGAAGACGTGGAAAGAAGAGGGATTTGATGGGATGGGGACGGATGGGAGAGGGTAATGTGCATTTGGGGTGGGGGGCTTCGATCAGTGAACATCGTATATGCATGAAACGGTTAAGGAATAAATTCATTTTTAAAATAAGAAGGTGTTGTGGTTTTGGTTGTGAGCCTAGCCTTTAATGACTGAGCCATCTTTCCAACCCAGCTGGGCAGAGGTGGAGCATGCTTTTAATCCCAGCACTCGAGAGGCAGAGGCAGGCAGATTTCTGAGTTTGAGGCTAACCTGGCCTATAGAGTGACAGAGTGAGCCCAGGACAGCCAGGGCTACCCAGAGAAACCCTGTCTCGAAAAAAAAAAAAACCCAAAAAACCAAAGAGTGTTGTAACAGTGTAAAAGAGTAATTAAAAAAGACATCCCAAATCTACATCTGTTGTTTACATACACATATATGTACACACATACACACATGTACAGACATACACATACATGCACACATGTACACATGCACACACATACACATTTGTATACACGCATGTAGTTACACACACACGAACACATATACACATGTACATACATGTACACACATATACATGCACACACACATGCACACACACATGTATACACACATATTCCCCCCTCTCTCAGTCACTCTCACACACATTTGTATTTATTTGAAATAACTGGCTTTGCTTTGAAAAAGAATCAAACAGTTGATTTGATCTCCACTTCTTGGTGTCTGTGTGGGTGAGCCTTCATGGTGGGGTGTGGTTGGAGGGTCCAGTGAAGGAGGTGACCTACTGTGACTCTTTGTGTGTGGCTTCATGTTGGGTAGTTGACAAGAGACAGCGATGTGTGAAGATGGTTACTGTTACTGTACCGTTGCTGTGACAAGCTACCCAACAGAAATAACTTAGGAAAGGAATGATTCGTTTGGCTCATGGGTTTGAAGGACTTTAGTCTGCTGTTGCAGGAAGGGATGATGGCAGAAAGCCTCCATCTGTGGTGGCATGAGTTTGAGGCAGGGCCTGGTGTCTGACTGGGAAACAGTGAGACAGAGCTGGTTTGGGTGTAACTGTCAAAGTCATCCCCCCTCCCCACGTCCCCACCCGCAGGGACTACTTTCCCCTGCCAGGCTCCACCTTGGAGACAGTGCCACTAACTGGAGACTACGCATTCAAAGTACAAGCTGGCAGGAGACATTTGAGAGTCAATCCACAACAGCAGTCATTTTGACTGGTAATGCCAGTTCCTGAGGGTCAGTGAGCCAATTCTGGATGGATGGATGTTGGGTGCACAGACAGGCCTAAAGTCCCAAAAAGAGACCTGGTCTGAGGTAGCTGCCAAAATGTCCTGAGGGGAAAGGTGTCAAGAAGAAAAGTCCACAGAGTTAGATTTCTCTCAAGCTACTGCTTGCTTTAATTACATCTGTGTTTATTTTCCTTCTGAGTGTCTGGATATGGATCATTGTTTATTTTCATAACAAAACAAATCTAGGCTTTCTGAGTGATAATGACAAAAAGAGAACAGCTACAACGATAGAGAAGGAAAAAGTCAAGACCAAGGGATCCTGAAGGAAAAGTCCTCCGTGCTGCATGAGCCGCGTGTTTCTCAGGAACTAGGTTCTCCTGGCAGTTCTGGCTTGTAGGCGTCATCTGTAGCCTATCCTTACACATCACACTAAGCTATATAATTCTTCCAAAGGACTTTTATTTACTTTTTTTGCTCATCACAATGATGGAGTCCAAGGTCTCATATTTGCTAGGCCACTGAGTGACTTTCCCAGGCCTCGCTTTTTATTCTCGGTGGGAAAGAAAATAGTGTGTAGATTTCCAGCCCTCTGCTTGACTACTGCATCTTGGTTGTATCCTTGTATACTTCTTCCAGTGTTAGCGCAAGGCAGTAGCTTCTCGTCTCTGTGGTAAAGTTATTGGATGTTTCACTCACATAATTGAATTGGTTCTCGAAAATTAATTCCACTTCAGTACAGTTTTCTCACAAATTATTTTCAAAAGATCAAATAGGGCTTGTGAAGGAGCCAAGGAAAACACTTGGTTTAACATGGGGCATTTATAGACTTATTAAGGGAAATGGCGGCTTTGTTGGTTTTTATCTAACATTAGTTGAAGATTTAAAAGTACTCATTGCTGGTGTTTGGTGAGGAAGGATTTGTTGTGATTAGAGTCTTTCTTCTAATTGGTTTATTGATTAGTCATTTCAACTTCTTTTGAATGTTGTCAGGAAAACCCTGCATTGTGGCCATAATCCCATGCCTCTGCTCTCATCTTTGTTAAGGGATGGAGTCGATTACACAGATCCTCCCCACTTTATGGATTAGACATGTTCACTCAAGAATTTCACCTGGTTTCATGAAGATAGACATCTCCAGTGGATAGCCAATCCAAATAGGAGAGGCAGCCAGTTGTTACCTGACTCACAGCAATTCTTTCCCCTCTTCTGGCTTGCAAATTACTTGTCTATCGGAGAGAAAGTGAGTCAACAACAGTATTTGGTTTAAGTAGTTATTAATTTTTTTCTGAGGCTTAAATGTGTACTTAGGGTTTTTGAGCTAAAATATATCGATGTGTTCTCTGTAAACACCAGAAGAGTAAACCACTAAGAATTTCCTTAGGGTATCAGAATAATGAACCATTTTCTTGGAGTTTGCTAACTTTAAACCCAGATCAACCTTGTTTCCCATTCTCTGCCCTTTTCAACTTTTCTCTATCAATAAAGACAATTTAAAAACTACTGTGCTTGGGCACAGTACAAGCCTTTACTCTAGGCAGATTTCTGTGAGTTCAAGGCCAGGCTGGCTTACATAATGACACTCTGTGCCTGGAGTTTTTACGCAGTGTGAGGTCTCTGACCAGGTTCAAATTCATAGTACTGTTTACTGGCTTTACTGGTCTCTTTTGTGCAAGAGAAGATGTTAGTTTACATAGTGGTTTTTGTAAAACAGATCTAAAATGGAGTCTTGCATTTCTTTTAAAATCTCCACACCAACCTGTTCTAGTTGGGGCTGATTCTTATGTTGCAAAGAAACAAAAAGTCCTGTGTTCAAACATGTCACTGTCTTACATCTTGCCCTTTATGAACAGGGGTAGAGGTCTGTAAGATGTATTCCAGTTAGTACGTTTTCACTTTGTTTTGAGAATGGAAAACATGCCTTTCCCTTAGCCTTTAGTTTAGGCTGAAGATGTCCCCTGTGAAATGTTTGGCATTTTGCATACTTCCTATGGGAACAGCTAGAGAGAGGTAACTAACTGTAAAACTAAGGGCTGTGTTGAGCCACTCAGGAGAGGTAAAGAAAGGTAATCCAGCATGGGTTTCTGAGGAGTCCAGAATGGTAAAAAGGCCATTGACATAGGGTAGAAGTTAACATGGAGGGATGGGCTTCCCCATGTCCAAGGCCAATGAGAATCATTTGGTGGAGAGAACCAACAGACGAGAGGGGAGACAAGGAGGGTTCATAATCAGAGGGCAGGACCAACCCCTTGACGTACATTGACTCAGCCCTGAAGTCTTAGAAGAATGGTGTAGCAATTTAAAGTTTTTATATATATATGAGAGAGAGATTATGTTTTCTAGCTTAGACAGGAGGAAAATGAGCCTTAGGGAATGGCCAACATTCCCTAGCTAGCAGTTGATGGACTAACTTCCACCCTGCCTACTCTGACTCGAATTTAGATATTCCGCACTTTATCTGAATACATAATTAATTGAAGGCTCCTCCTTTTCTCTTCAGAATTCTGAAAAGTTTGATTTACAACAGTTCTTCTTACAGTTTTTTGTTTGTTTTGTGAGTAGCCTGAGAAATCCCACAAAACTCAGACCAAACCAAATGAAAAAGCAAAACAAAGCAAAGCAAAGCTCACAGAGGAGCCCTGCCTTGGGAATATGTCCTTACGGCATTTCCCTGCAGAGTGAGGATGCTGTCCAGTGGCAGGACACTTACCTAGCACACGAGAAACCCCAGCCTCCATCTCCTGCACCACAAAACAAAATCCACTGTATGTTGTCCAGCACAGGTCAAGTGATGGGGAGAGGCTTTGACCAAACCACTGCCAAAGCAATAGTCTGAGGCAGAAATTAAGGGTAAGAGTCTGACCTCTTACGTTTCCTGAAATGATATTAATTTGACCCTCTTACTTCCATTAGGACATAATGACTACATGTGTCCAGCTACAAACCAATGCACCATTGACAAGAACCGGAGGAAGAGTTGCCAGGCCTGCCGGCTGCGCAAGTGTTACGAAGTGGGCATGATGAAAGGCGGTGAGTACAGACAGCTCCCTGAGCTGCGCATGCCTGAGCTGCCCACGCCTGAGCTGCCCACGCCTGAGCTGTGCACACCTGAGCTGCGCATGCCTGAGCTGCTGATGCTGGGCTGGGCTACCTAGCTGTAGTAGCCCAGGGCTGGCTCTTATGTATCAAGTAGAGACTTAGTAAATCTCTATTTTTAACTACTCTTGGTTTTGGGGTGTGTGTGTCTGTGATACATAGTATTTTCTGTTTAGAGGCAATTAGAACCAAGAATTCTAACATACTGCTTAGTGTTTTATATTTCCAAGGTAAAGATTGCATTTTACATCAAAGGTGTGTGGGAGGTACTGGGAGAAGGAGGACTATGTCAAGCCTCACTTGGGGAAGGTATTGCAGTTGCTATTGATGTAGCTAATGCTAGACAGATGAGATCAGGCAATGACCTTTCCTCAATTGAGACTTTCTTATCAGAGGACAAAACAGCTGCCAAGTCTCCTTTATCAGTGCATGCTATGGAGGAATTCCAATCAAACGCCATTGAAGAAGACTAGTGAGTTTCACCTTCCATAACCCCTGTGTCTCATGAGATGCTGGAAGTGGTTGTTGGGCTGCTGACTTCCAACAAATCCCTAAGCACCCAGGATTTGCCACACTGCTTTGTCTTGTGGTTACTGGTGTGTGGGTGCATAGGTATGCACTCACCTCACCCCTTGTGTATTTAGTCTCTCAGGGTTTTTGTGCATGGGAATCTAGAGTAGAATTTTCTTTGGGGGGGGGATTGTTAAATAATCTTCAGTGTGGTTATTTGCATAATTCTCTTGAGTTCTTGGGTTAGAAATCTGACCTATGGAACACCCACTGTTGTCTTAGGTAGCCTTCACTGTAGTGACAGAGAATGAATAGGTAACCACACAATGGACGTCAAATCCCAGATGTATTCATATGTCTCCACAGTGACACTGAGAGAAAAAGAAACTGGAGGGAAAGCTTCTCGAAGCAGATAAAGCTTGGGATGAGCTAAAGTAACAGATCAGGGCAAGTACATATGTGGAAATCAGAGGGCAACTTCAAAGTTGTTTCTCCATTATCATCCACTTGTCTTTTTTCACCGACAAGACAAAGTCTCTTACGGCCTGAATCTGCTCAATTAGGCTACACTACCATAAACCCTGGCCTCTGCCTGACTCCATCTCACTATTATTGGGTGTATCATTTATAGTTACTGTGTCTCATTGTGGTGACAAAATAGACTGACAAAAGTCACTTAAGGGAAAAAGGATGATTTTTCACCTCACCCTTGGAGGGTAGATTCTTCACAGCAGGGAAGTGAAGGCATCAGGAGCTAGAGGTATCTGATTCACACCAGTTTGTTTCTTTCCTTTTATGAGGTCTATCCCATGGTATGGTGTTACCCCAGAGTTAGGGTGAGTTTTTCTATCTCAATTAAGCCAGAGTAGAAACTCCCTTATGGACCTGGACAAAGAATCTGTCTCCTTGGTCATTCTAGACCCTGTCAGGTTGATAGTATTAGTCATCACATCAGGGCTACAAGTGCTCACACGCACGTTCAGCTCTTTTTATGTCCTTGGGATCAAACTCAGGTCCTAAGGCTTACCAGAGAAGCTGTTTTCCCACTTAGTCATGTACCCAGCACAAAGGAAAGCTAAGTTTTAACTGATTAATACCAGGACAAAAAGGGAGAGGGAAAACCAAGAATGGAGATCAAGGTGAAGGCATAGTTGACTATCATATGGCTTACCATGAAAGATGATTCTGTTTCATGGCTAGCATTTGGATACAGCATTTGGAATAGTTTCTTAGAGAAGAGTTGAAATGTTGAACTTACGCTTTGTGTGAGGTCTGACTATATGTCTTAAAAAGCAGCTTGAATTCAGAAGGTAATTAATTCTAAGAATTGAACTGTCACATTAAAAAAAATGACACCTTGAATCATAAATGGATTCAATATTTAAGGACTTCTTCATCTTTCTTTGTACTGGAAAATTAGTCAGGCTTAATTAAACTCACAAAAGGCTTCTACCATAATTTGACAAGTGACAGGAACGTAGCAAGAAGAAAAGTTCAGGTAGGAACAGGACGAGGACGGCGAGTCCAAATCTCTTCCTCACTAACTGCAGGTAACTTAAGCTGGGACCATTCTCTCTGAAAGATGAAAGAATGGCTTTGTCAATGTCTAGAGCATAAAAAATGTGATGGTGCCTGCACACTGACCCCGCCTCCTGAAAAGTTGTTCTATTATTTTCAATATTCAATATTATTTCAATATTCAGACAGAGCCATCCTGAAAATATAAATATAAATATAAATATAAATATAAATATAAATAAATATAAATATGGCACCCTTGGTTTTGGTCTAATAAAAAAATTCCAACTTACAAAGGCACAATGGAAGGCTTCTGTTTTCAAATGGGAATGCAGATATATGCCAGCCCATGTCAGCACATATGTGTGTGTATGTGTGTGTGTGTGTGTGTGTGTGTGTGAGACAGCAGGGGGTGTGTCTGCATTAGTGTTCTAGAGCTTCCATAAGAAAATGCTACATCCTGGGTGGTTTAAATGACAAAATCAATTTTTCTCCCATTACTGGAAGCTGAAAGTCCAAGGTTCACATGCTAGAAAACTTGGTTTCTGGTGTAGGCTTCTCTTCAGACCTAAGGGATCTTTATATAGCATTTTCTCTCTCTTTTCCTAATTGTGTGCCTGGCACCCATGGTCAGAAACAGGCATCAGATCACCTGGAACTGGAGCTGCAGATGGTTGTGAGCCTTCATGTGGGATCTGAGAGTTGAACCAGGGTCCTCTAGAAGGTCAGTCAGTGCTCTTAATCTCTGAGTCGCCATCTCTCCAGTTCTGGCTTCATTTAATCTTAATTATCTACAGAAAGTACCTGTTCCATATATCATTTTGGATGCTTGAAATCCAATACATTAATTTTCCTTTGGGGGTAAAATTCACCACTTTACAGCCTGGGCTGTAAGAGCACACCACAGATCAGTTGGCTCAACTATAGCAACGAGTCTTGTCCTGGTACCAGAGGCTGAAAGCCTGTGGTCTGTTTGGCAGCTGCGGTTTCTCCTGGTGCCTCTCTCCTTGGCTTGCACCTTGCCACCTCCCCCTGTCCTCACACGGCCTTCCCTTTGCCCATACTCTCTCTTCCTCTTTCTGTAAGGACACCAGTTACACCGGATTGGGACCTTATCCTTATGACCTTGTTTAACTTTAATTAGTTCTTCAAATGCTCTGGTTTTAATGACAGATACATTCTAAGGTTGTGGGGATTGGATTTTCAAAATATGAATACTGATGGCATGAGATTCATCATTAAATAGTGTCTTTTTAGGGTTCCCCATCGAATGACCAGGATCTGTCTACACGCACTAAGAATGTGTGTCTTTCTGGCTGTTTCTATTAATATACATATACTTTGAGATATGTTTTACCATAAAATCATAGCCTATGAAAAAATCTCATTTTATGAAGTCTTGTATATTTTATAAAGTCATTTATAAAGACCTGTATAAAGTGCCTTTGTAAAGCGGCATCATTTATTGCACAGGATACCACACACGACCTTATGACACCACGTGAATCAAGCTCTTTTCACATTCTCCCGAATAAAGACTTAATTTACACCTGGAAGTACAATTTCTACTAACTACAAAATGTGTAGTTGTAAAAACAGCTGTGATTGAATGGACCGCCAGGTTATCCAACAGGCTCACAACAGT
>JADRCH010000173.1:1429985-1451217 GCA_019843965.1 Rhynchomys soricoides
CCAGGTTATCCAACAGGCTCACAACAGTCCAGTTTCTTAACCAGGCTAGATACCAACTGGGATATTGCATCTCTGTATACATAGCAAAAAATCAATTGGATTTGAGAATAGGACTCCATACACTTACCAAAGATCTATTCTAAAGATCTAAGAGTGTATGGTTTAGCTACATGGGGAGATGATTTTCATGTGTTAGTCAGGAGATCCCAATCATGATTAGCTTTGTTCAGAGAACTGTGGTTCCATTAGACGCAACATCTAGGCTGTGCAATTGGGATGCTTCTCTACCTTAGCACATGTACTGAGTTCCCTGACTTGGTCATTCTTCTTTCTACATCATCTCCTTCCTTTTTCTCGTAGATTGCTGATACCTATTAATGTTTGTTATTTAGGAAGTTCCTCCCCATTACCCTGTGCTGGGTTAGATTCCTTGTATGGATAACACAGCACAATGTTCTGAGAGATGCACTCTCTAGTATTAGAGGTCTTCAAGTGTCTGTATTCTTCTATAGTTCACAGATTACGGGCTGGCTGTTTTGGAGCTCTTTCTTTGCTCTTTTTAGCATTAAAACAAGACACACAGCAGAGTTTTAAGAAAACTTCTTGCATAAATGAATGAAAAGACTCAATCTGTTTGAATAATTACATGTTTTTATACGCAAGGTATTGGGAATAAAAACGGACTATGCATAAGACCCTTCCAGCAGTGTCTTCAGAATACAAAGACAACATCTGCATGCAATAGAAATTCAGGAGACATGTTGAAGCTTGACTGTGTCGGAGGATGGATGGTTCAGATGACAAAACATCAGAATGGGAGTCAGGGTACCAGATAGTTGCTTTTGGATTTTATCCAACTCAGCAGATCACTCGGGCCATTTGATTTCCAGGATATATATTGCTTCCTGTTTAACAGTCTTGGTTAATAGAAAGGGGGTGACTTCAGATGTGAAACCCTGATTCAAGCACTGGCTCCTGCTCAGACTTGGTAGACAACTCTGTAAAAGTCACTTTGACAAGCCATGATGATCTCAGGTGTAAGACGACATAAACAATTTCTAATCAACCTGTTTGTCATGAAGGCTATAAATCATAACATATAAAGATACTTTACAAATTCAGAGTCCTACAGAAGTGTAAGTGATTACATCTCTTTCACATTAAAAACCCCTTACCTAAGAACTTTATCATCTGCTTGCTGCTTTTTTAAAGTGTATTTTCTAGTTGATGGGAGATATTGGCAAGGGAGACATGTCTGCTAAGTTAATTTTTCTAATTCCTTTGGAGGGTCAAAACCTGGCCTAGATATACATGCCTTTAAAAGTCTTTTTGATATCTATGCTGTGTACAGCTGCATGACGAATGAGCTTTGTAGTTTATCCTTTGATTATGGCAGAGATTCACAGAGACTTGTCACAATAGACCAAAGACATGTTGGTGCCAGCATCCTCCTTTCGCAGATGGGGAAATTACCATATAGATGTTGATAGACGTGCAGGGTTCATTCACTAAATATTCTGGCTAGGTTCCATCACATCTTGCAATGAAGTTTGAGACAGTAGAAGCAGTGAGCTAATCCTTAAGTATTTGATGACAGTGTTGCCATCCAATGTCCAAGAATATTCTACGGTGATACATTGTTTTTAAAGAGTTGCTCTATTTTATTCCTGGGATAAGCCGGAGCAGGAACTTTGCTCCAGTTGTCAAGTAGTTGCTCTTTAATGTTTATTATAATGTTTTCATATCTGTAGCATTCTGGGTAATAACAATGACTCAAGGGATTACATAGGACCCAACCCCACAATATTTAAAGGGTCAAAAAAAAGTTTAAAATACGTTTAATTTTTATTTCTGGAGTCCATAATCAATACCACCATACTTTGCTTTTTTGTTTCTTTTACAAAATTCTCCTTATTGGTGAGCATTTTATAACACAGTGAAATATGATCACAATGATATGTCATGTATCTCTTCTAGCTTCCCAATGTGGCCTGTACAGCTGGTTTTCTTTTTTTTTTTTGTTCTGACAACTCACCAAATTCAGTTAGTTTTGACTATATCTACACAGGCACAGGACACTGAAACCTATCACTGTCCACATCCCTAATGGGGAGGGGAATCTCTCTCCCCAGCTATCAACTTCCAGGAGCTCCTTAGTAAGTGGTAGGGTTTGCAGATCATGCACCTATCTTGATCAGCTTGTAAGTCTTCTGCAGGTGACCACAAGGACCGTGAGATAATAATCTCAGTAGTCATGTCCAGAAGACAACACCTCACAGCGGTTTTACCCCCATCTGTCTCTTACGTTCTTCCCACCTCGACTTTTTGGGTATTGCCATGCCGGTGGTGGGTCAATGTAGATATTCCAGTTCTGGCTGAATACCCAGTCTCTCATTCTTAGCATACAGCAATATATTTAAAAAATTGTTATAAATTTATTTTTCATCTCTGTCCTATTTTCATCAATTTTTATCATTTTCCCAGGGCACACTGGCTTCTATATGTGTGCGCTCATATGTCTTTGTCACTAGGATGTCTATAGAACATTCTAAACTCGATCTCTTCAAACCAGCAACCTTCTCCCTCAACAACGTTTTATTGGCAACTTTCCCCATCTTGCTAATACTTCCACATTTTAAGGATTGAGGCCAAGACTCTCGAGTTGTTTTTCAGGCCATGCTTTCCCAGAATCTGGGCTAGTCTCGCCACAGTTCTGTTCTGCTTTGGTCTGGCCGTCCATTCCCCCAGCTTACTTTGGAGGCTTGCCTGATTCCGTCTATTCCCATCCAGTCCATTCCACCTACAATGGCTCCAAGGGCCAAGGTCGCCGCTGCCTCTGACTGCTCTCTCTTTGGCTGTCGATCCCCTCCTGCTCCCTCCACTATAACCTCACATGTGTTCTTGCGTCACAGACCCCCGTCTGTGGGGATGAGATGCTTTCCTCTCATCAGATCCTTTGCTTTCTACCCATGTCACTTCCTCAGGGAAGCTTAGCTACATTCTATTACGCATGCACTTGGCTCTCCTGCCTCCTGCCGCACTTAGTATCTGTGTCCTCTTACTATGTCCTGCCTCTGTATTTTTCTTTAGCATTTTTACCACCTAATATATAACTGATTTCAGAGTTCTGCCTCAACCAGTAGAAAGGAGGATCCCAAATGTACAGTAGCCTCCTCATGCTTGGTTGTGCCTCCTGTGGTTCATTTATCTGCTGTCAATTGGATCCAAAAGATACCAAATGGAAAATTCCACGAATAAACCAGTCTTTTAAAATTTTTTAATATATTTTTTTAAGCCTACAGCACCCGGTATTCCCAAGAGGTCTCCCATCCAAGTACTAACCAGGTCTGACCCTGCTTAGCTTCCGAGATCAGACAAGATTGGGCATGTTCAGGGTGGTATGGCTGTAGACCACTCTTTTTAAATTTCATATTTTTTTCAGAATACCATGATGAAATTTCACTCTGTTCCCTTTTATTCTGTGCAGAACATAAATCACAGGCTTGCCTAGAGTACCTACATTGTATATATATTACATGTACAATAGTCACCCAGGAGAAATAAGTTATCAGGTCAATTGAGAAATTACAAAGCTTTTATTCAGAGAAAACTAATGTGGTAGACTGACTCTATGCCACAATGCGTATGTCATTTCATTAATTTCTTATTATATAAACATTACAACCTTTTGTATCATCTTAGAACTTGAAAGAACGTATGAGAACAGTACAACTGAGAGGGGGGAGAGCTATCACATTTACATACTACTTATCACAGTATTACTAGTCAACTTGTGTTGTTTATGGTTGTTAACTTCCTTATTTTTTCTTCTTTTATTGCTAATTTACAGTTCCCAATCTATAGGTAAGCTTCTAACGTATGTAGAAATACATATATAGAAAACAATATGGGTATTCCTGGAGCCCTAGACCAGATGGTGCCCAGCTTTAAGTATTCTCAACCAATCTGATCTGTTCACTACTCTAAAAAATAAGCAATAGTGAAAACAAGAAAATGAATTTAGTATTCATTATGGACACAGAAAGAGAACAAGAAGATCTGCATCCTCAGCTGTTTTCAGGGATGCTGACACAGGCTTTAGGTTTAAACAGGGTGGGCACTAGGGTGAGTGACAAGCTGTATGCACAGACTGCCTTGTCAACTGAGGGTTAGTTGATCGTTATCAGTCTTGGTTTTGTGAGAACTTGCTGGTGCTAAAGTGGAAGTTATTTTTGCTTGAGGGACAATTCAGTTACCATTGTGTGATGTTTGCTTGTGCTTAGGGGATCAGCCTCCTTTCTTGTCACTGGGTAACAGATCTTATTTATGGGGTGCAGACTCATCAGACCACAGGACTCTGCTGTTTGTGAAATCCAAAGTGACTTCTAGAGAGAATGAATCAGAGAACAGCCCACATTTTCTTCAGGCTTAGAACAACAACTGGAGAAATCTGGGTGTCGGTTCAGTGTTGTGAAACAGGACCATATAGAAGCCCACAGTCAGGATGGATGAGTGCTTGCTACCAAGACTCACTACCTGAGCTAGGCTCCTGGGACCCCCATGCTGACATCTACAAAAGTGTGTGTGTGTGTGTGTGTGTGTGTGGTGTATGTTTGTGTGTGTTGTATATGTGTGTGTGTGTATTATATGAATGGTGTGTGTATGTAGTGTGAATGTGGGGAGTGTGTGTATTGGGTGTGTGTGTGTGATGTGTGTGTGCACTTGCATATGCAATAGCTGACACTCTGTTGCTTATACTAGCCTTGCAAATCTTGAAGACACATTAGCTTCTCTTAGTGGTATCCACAGCCTCAAAGCATAAAGGTTACCATTAGTTCAAACGAGTACTCCCTCATTGGTTAGTGTGCTTATATTCACAGTCCAACAGGAACCAGACACGTAAATTGTAACTTAGTGAAAGCATCAGATACAAAATAAAGAAATTCCTACTCCTGCCCTTTCCTGTTACCCGCTGGGATCCTGTAGGCCCAACAGTGATGTAGCACTTTTTAGAAAAAGTAGCCTCTCATTCTTGTTGTATAAGTAGGATTTGGTTATAGTTGGTTTTCAACATCCTTTGAGAGTCTTAAAATGTATACCTCGCAGATATGGGGGAATAGTCTACCTTGGACACATCAGGGTTTGTGTATAATGCAGCCAACAAAGAGTTATACCACCTGTAAATTAACAGAATGAAGAAATAGATCTCAAAGTACAAGCATGGAATTATGAATTAATTATGAAGAGTCCTATTTTTCTAATTAGAAGAACATGTCTTCTCCATAGTTTTTGCTATATAGCAGGATCTTATCTCGGGCACCAATGGTGCATGTTAGGAAGGACCTGTCAGTCAGGAGACTGGTATTCACTGTACACATTCTTGTGTCTGGAGATGAGCTGGCTGTTTTGATTAGGGCATCTTGGAAGACCTTGATTCAGTTTGTCCGTCTCTCCTCTTATGGTCTGGTCCACGAATGTTCTAATGATAATGGCAGAGGCCCAAGGCAGGGCAGGTTCTAAGTCCATCTGAAGCCTTTGGCTGACGACATCTGGCAGATCACATCTGGCCAATTGTCTGAGAACATAGACTGAATGAGACGGGCTTCAGAGTTACATGGAACAGCTTGAATACCTGGCTGCCTTTGCTTCATAATCCACCTCAGCCAAAAATTGGAGCCTTTAGGAGTTTAGACTGTAAGATACCTAACATCCTTGAATATTAGACTTTGAAGAATATTACCACTTCTGTTCAGCAACAAAGAATCCCACAGCATGCACACAGCTTCTAGTGGGGTACAGCATGCAGAGGTGTATTTTATTTTCAATTTTGTCTCATACATTTATTGAGTAGACATGATAAGGTAGAGAACTCAGGGATAATAGACTTGGGATTGATGGTATATTTTCACATATTGTAGCTTTTACTAATTTATTAAGGTGTGTGTTTAGTATGTGTGTATGTTTGTTACAACTAGTTCTGGGGACTTAAAGGCCAATTAAATACAAATCTATTTTCATCCTTTGGTAAGAATTCACAGTATATATAAAATACTTTTTAAAATAAGCATACCTTTGTTTTTTCTTGTCATAAATTAGAAGGGTAATTTAAAGTTTTCTTTTTTAAATTTTCAGTTGACAAACTCCTTTAAGTTTACTTTATTCTTAAAGTTTTCTTTATTTGTTTACTATTCCTATAGGTGTAAGTGTCTCTGTGTGTGTCTCTCTGTGTGTGTCTGTGTATGATATGTGTTTGTGAGAGTGTGTAGCACGTACGTACTTGTATACGAGCAGACAGAGGACAAGTTTGTGCAGTTGTATATCTCTTTCTAAGATGGATCCCAGAGATCTAACTCTGGTCATCAGGCCTGAATGGCAAGTGTTTTTTACCTAGTGAGCCTCCCTGCTGGCCCAACCAAGTATTTTAATTAATAAATATTAATTGTGTACATTAGGATGTTTTGAAATATATACACATCTGTGAAATGGATAAATCAGGTGATTAATATATTATCTCACAGTTTGGAGTCAGAACGCCTACACCCAATTCTCAAGTATTCAGTACATTGTTAATTTACTTATTGCCACCATTTTTTACAATAAATCTCTTGTTCTTATTCTGTTGTATCCCATGGCTGTTATGTCTCCAACATCACTTGCTTACCCTTGCCGCTTGTAGGTACCACTGTTCTTGCTGCTTCTGTAACCTTGATGCTTCAAGATTGCAGGTGCAAATGTAGTTTCATGCAACTTGCCTTTTTGTGTCTGGCTTTTATATCATTTAATAAGTCCAAGTACCATCCACCCTTTGCAAATCTTAAGTTTCTTTCTTTCTTTAAAAAGTGGTACAGATTTCCACTGTGGTGTCTGTATCACATTTTCAAATTTTTTCAAATCCTACTTTATTTAAAACTTTTAAACACTTTAACCTCTCTTCTAACCCACTGACCAGAGATAAGGGAGAAAGAAGGTTAATAGGTAAAAGGACTCATTTAGAAGATGGGGTGCTAACACTCTAAATAGTCAGGATACTAGTACTCCAGTTCAACAACAAACAACAAACACTAAACATGAATCAGTAGCTGAGGCACGATCCAGCAGAAACAACAAGTCTCCACCAAATTTGCACGAGTCAGTGGAAGCAGCCAGAATCAGCCAGAATACCACAAACTTCTTTGGTGTGTTTCTCTCTACAAAGTGAAGATCAGCAATTGCCAGCAAACCTTTGCACCGCATAGCAATGCAAGAGCATCCTTTCACTGTTTGTGGGGTTCCATTTATATTCTTTCTAGACATGTGACCTCTCAAGTGTCTGTTTTCAGCAAAATATCACATGCCTTCTCACAAGATAACTTCCAGAAAAGCATCAAGTGACACATCTGAGTTGTTAAAGAAACTAGACATTCCCACTTCACTCATCAGTTGATATACACTTAGGTTGAGTCTGTGTATTGGTTATTACAAACAATACTTCAAAGGACTTGGGAATGCACTTATCTTTTGATACATTGTTTCCATTCTTTTATATGTGCATCTATTAGTGGAGTTGCTGGGTCACATGACATGTCTCTCTGTAGAATGTTTGAGGAACCCTCCTATTGTTTCCCATAATGGCCGCTAACAATTTCCATCCTCATTACATTCCACAAGTTTTATCTACATTTAGGCCAATATTTCTTATCATTCATTCCATTACTGATAATGACAGCAATAGTCTTGAAATGACATTTCATTGTGTATTTCACTTCTACTTTCTTGATGGTGAATAATCTTGACCATTTTTAAAATCTTTTTTTTTCCCCCCTGTGAACTGTTGGCCATTTTATTCTTTTGAGAAATGTCCCTTGAGTACCCTTGCTCAGTTATCAGTTGAGTTAGCTGTTTTCTTGCTGGGAGTGATCTGAGCTCCTCATGTATTTCTGAGCCTAACCCATTATCAGACTCATGGTTTACAGACATTCCCTTCTATTCTGATGATTCTCTTCCCATTATACCGATTTTTCTTTAGTTCTACTAAACCCTTTTAGTTAAATGAAATCCCATTAGTCTATTCTTATCTTCATTTCCTGAGCTTTCGAGACCATATTAAGAAAACAAATCACTGTCTAGACCAGCGGAACTTGCCTCTTCATCTTTTTCTGGTAGCTTTTCAGCATCAGGGATTCAAGTCTTTACTTCGGTTGAATTGATTTTTATATATGCTGAGAGTTAAAGGTCTATTATTGTTCAACATGTGGATATCTGTCTCCTCAGCATCGCTTGTTAAAGAGACAGCCTTTTCTCCGTTTCATGTTCTCTGCACTTAAGAGGAAAATCAATGGGCTGTAAATACATGGATTTGTTTATGAGTTATTTGATTGGTTGGTCAGAGTATCTGTTCATAGGAAATTACTATGCTTTTGGGATTATAATACCCTTGAAGTCAGTGTCTTGTTCCAGACGTGATCCTTATCTTCAAGACTGACCTGAATATTTAGGACTTTTTATTTACATATGAATTTTAGGATTATTGTATTTTATTTTTTACAAAGACTCTTGAAATTTTGATTCAAATCACATGGAATCTGTAAATTATTTGGCTACTGTGGACATTTTAACAATATAGATGTTTCAAATCCATGAACATTGGATATCTTTTGATTTACTAGTATCTTTCTCAGTTTGTTTAATTAACACATAGTTTCAGTGTGTGGGGTTTTTACTTCCTTGGATAAATGTGTTATCTTTTATAGCTATCCTAGATGGAATTGTTTCCTTGGATCCCTCATTGTTATTGCATAGAAACACTACTGTGTATTTTTAGACAGGGTCTCATAATACAGACCAGGATGGCCTGGAATTCACCATGCATTTCAAGTTAGCAGATCTTTTTTTCCTAGAATGCACACAAAGAAATAATTTTATTAGTATTACTATTATTACCATTTTAAATCACTGGATTTTTTTATCAATTAAGTATTTCTTTACTTCACTATCGCACCAGCTTCCCCTCCCTCCTCTCTTCCCAGTCCCTCCGTCTTACCTACCCACTCCCGCATTCACCCCTTCTCCTCTTTGCCTCAAGAAAGGGAAGGATTCAAGGATATCAGTCAGCTTTGGTGCATCAAGTTGAAGTAAAACTAGGCACATCTTCTTGTATTAAGGCTAGACAAGGCCTTTATAAGAAAGGGATCCAAGGGCAAGTAATCAGGTGACCATCTCTTCTCAGTCTCTAGAGTGTTGGATCCACAGGCACATGTCACTACACCTAACTCATATTGGGTTTTTATGTGATTACTTTCCATCCTAAAACAGCACTCAATATGTTTATTCTTTCCAACTTTTCTGTGTGTAGAATTTAGGGTTGTCTGTATGTAAAACAATGTAAAGTATAAATAGGAATAATTTTACTTCTGGTGCATGTATTCATCCATCTATCTGTCTATCTGTCTATCTGTCTATCTATCTATCTATCTATCTATCTATCTATCTATCTATCTATCAATCTTTTACTTAATTGGGTCTAGTTAGGATTTCCAGCACTATAGTGAATAAAAATGAGAAGAGCTGGCATCCTTGCTTTACTCCTAATCTTAGGTAAGGAATATTCCAACTTTCCATGATTGAATATAGTTGCTGTGGGTTTATGGCATGCATTCGTTAGTGTTTTGAGACAGATTCCTTCACTATTAAGTTTATTGAGTGTTTTTATGAAGAAAGGCATCTAGGCTTGGTTAAGGGCAGTTTTTATACCCATTGTAAGGGTTGTATATCATTTCTCCTTTATTCTGTCCATGTAGTATGTCACATTTATAGGTTGAAAGATGTTTAGGACAATTAGTATTAGTTCTTTAAATATTTGGAGAATTGTTAGCAAACCTAATGGGTCCTGAAATTTATGGGTGACCTTTTGGTACTGTTTCACACTTCTGACACATTATTGCTTCATCCATCATGATTCAGTCTTGATGATTATGTGTGTCAGGAACTCATCAATTCCTTCATATTATTCAAGTTTATTGGTCTGTCGTTATCAACTGTTTCCTCTGTGTTGCTGTGTATGTGTGTGGTTTTCTGTTGGACCTTCTGTCCTTTCTTCCTTATCTACCTAATACTGTTTATCTTAAAAATCAACTCTTATTTCTATTAATTTTTAAACATTTTTTAAATCTCTGTTGCTTTTGCTCTTTGTTCATTGTTTTACTGTTCTTACCACTCTAGGGCTTAGTTTGTTCTTTATTATTTAGCTTCCCAAAGAGTAATTTCAGGTTGTTAAGAACCAACTTACTTCCTATTTCTTTCCATCCTTCCCCCTACTGCTCTCCCTTCCATTTTTCTTTCTCTTTTAGTTTTAAAATAGACATTTATTACAGTTTCAAATATATGTCAGACTTGCTTTTGGTACATCCTGTAAGTTTTGGTATGATACATTTCCATATTTTTGTCTGATGACTTACATTTCTCCCTCCTGAACTTTATGTCTCATTAAATAGCTAGGAGCATGTCATTTAATTTCATGTTTTTGTAAGTTTTCCAAAAGCACCACTGTTTTTGATTACTATTTTTATGCTGCTGAGGTTAGAAAGAAAATTGGTGTGATTTCAATCTTGCTAGATTTGTTAAAACTTGTTTTGTGGCCTGGCAAATCTCTCCTGTGTCTTGTGATGAATATATATTCTGCTGCTGTTAGACAGATGTTATATGTTCATCTCTTTGGTATAGTTGTGCTCAAATGCAGCTCAAAAGTAAGCTTGCTGTATTGATTTTTCTATTTGGATGATGTATTCATTGTTCAAAATTAAATATTAAGGTTTCTTGTATATTATAGCTGTTCCTTTTCAGACAGATTGATAGTTGTTTGATATATTTAGGTTCTTGGGTTTGGGGTTATATTTATTTACAATTATTACATTATATTGATGAATTGATACTTTTGTCATAAAATAACTTTCTTTTTCAGGTTTTTAGTTAAAGTTGATCTTATTTGAGGTAACTACCTTTCCTTTCTTGTGGCTTCTGTTTTCATGCAAGGCTGTCCCCTACTCCTTCAATCTGTCTCTGTGCATTCTAGGTGCAGTGAATATCTTGCAGGTGCAGTATAAACTACAGTTAAGAAGTTTTTGTTGTTGTTCATTGTGCTATTCCTGAGAAAATGACTATTCTCAGGTCATTATACCTGGGGATTTTATCCATTTGCATTCTGAGAAGTAAGACTCAGGTTATTTTGTTAATTGATTTTTGTTGATCCATTATTACTGTTTTTCCTCTGACTGTCTTCTTTTGTGATTGGATGATAGTTTTCTTTAACAAGATGCTTTAAATTTTTCCCTCTTTGTCCTGTGATACCCATCATAGGACTTTTGCTTTGTGATTACTATACAACATTTGAAAACTTCTTGCAGTTATAATTGATTCTTCTAAACATTGATGACAATTTTTTCCACTTGTTTGAGTTTCTTATTTAGAGATTATTTGATTTGAAGAAGGAAAAAGACTTCATTTACCTTTCAAGAATTGCCATATTTTTCTCACACTTATGATATTTTTACTGATGTGTATGCATGTATTTCTGTGCATATACATGACACAGGTGTTTTGTGGGTGACCAGAAGGGATTTGGTTCCTGGAAGCTGGAGTTACAGGCAGTTGTCAGATGTCAGATGTGGATACTGGGAACCATACTTGGGCCCTCTGAAAGTGCAGTTCAGTGCTTTTAATTGCTGATACATCCCACTAGCTCCATGAACAAAGAGCTATATCTTACCTAGAATGTTAGAAAAAATGCTGAGAGTGTCTCAAGAATGAGTATGATTCTCTGAAAAGGTTTCTCTTATCCTTGAATTTTTTCCTTTGTAAAATTAATTGGTGTTTTGTAGGATACAATTGTTCTTTCTGTGGTTAAAATCTAATAGATGATCAATGTTTGAGAGCAATACTATGAATGAATTGCTACTTTTGAACTCTATAAATTGAAGACCCCAAGAAATTTCTTATTCTTATTCCTTTTTCTCAATGGCTACATCTAGGATAATGAATTGTTTTTAGAGTAGGAAAGAACTCAAGGATAATCTAGTTCACTTCATTGTTTGTCAGTTCATTGTCCTCACCTGGGTCACACAGCTAGTTACTTGCTCAGTCAAGAAGCTAGATTGACCTATTCCTGGATCAATGATTTTTTTCATTGTACTAAATGGCTTAACTGACCTGTTCATGACATAGATCGTCATCAAAGATAGATTCATGCATAATAAGTATTAATATCCACAGATGAAAATTGTACCTTCCGGACAAAGTATACTACTCCATAACAAAAACATTGGTTACTGGATTTGGCTTAGTTGTGCAGAAGAGTTACTGCTATGTGGGTATATAGAAATTATGATAGGTATTTTAAAAATACTCAATAGTAACATATTTTTAAAGGGGCATTTGCTCCTTTAGGCCAAATGTCATCTTTTGAATAGGGGTCTCGACTATTGGTCAATATGTGCCTGGCCCTTTACTTACTGCCTAGGAACCTTTGGAATATTACTTCACTTTTCTTCACTATTTTGGATCTGATATAATTCAGCTCTCAAGGGTCATGTATTGGTGGGTGGGTTTTCTGTTTGGGAACCTTAAGTAGAGCCTGGGCGGAGGGTGTGTCGAATGATGACATCCTGGAGAGAACTGCCCTCAGAAGAAATTAACATAGTTTTGTGGGATCCTAGTTATTATTATTTTTTCTAAACAGAAAGATTTGTCTCCCTCCCTGCTCTCATATATACTCATGATAGAATGCCATCTTCCAGGAGGCCGTGGGCAGAGGCCAGCCAATGGGGGCATGTCTCTGTCTTAGACATTCAGCTTCCACAATGTGGAATAAATAGTCCTATTTTAAAAGATTCCAAGATTTAAACATTTTCTTTTTATCGTGGAAAATGAACTAATACATGCTAATATTATTTATTTATGAAAAATGAAGGCTCAGGATTCAGTAGTCTCTATGATATCATTCAGATCTTAAATTTTATGTTTTTATGATTTAAGTTCAGATAGAGACAAGGAAAAGATTGTAAAATGAAGATAAAGGGGATATCTATATCCATATATTCCCATGTGTGGTTTTATACACATATCTATCTCTCTATGAAGACATTCATGATCATCCTGCTATTTCAAGCTAAATTTAACATAATAACAACTGAAGATACTTGCTAAAATGATAAATTTATATGGGGTATGGATATCTCCTGAAGGCAGATTGTCATGCAAATGAATCTGATACCATCATCACTGCAATAAGAATACAATGAGCAGATGGATGGTCATAATGTTGCCACAAATTATTTAGCCACATTAAATGCAAGAGTTCAAAGGAAAAGTTTGACAAGAGTCTGAGAAGATAACTAAGTTATTTTCTATGAGCCATGTAGTAATTGTGACTAAGTCTTGACTCTCAAGATCTGGTGAAACTTTCTAGTTTCTGCCATCTGGAAAAAGGAAGGAAGAGTTGAATATAGGGATTGTAAAGGGGCTCCTGGATAAATACCATAGAAACTAGTTCAAACACTCAAGACCCAGCTTATTAGAAACCACAAAAACATGTGCTATTGCTAAGAGGGATCCAGGGACAGGAAGTGCTGAGGAACAACCTATGAACCAATGTGGTAGTGGTGGCTGTGCCTGGAGGCAACCAACCCATTAGTTCAGTTTCTGTGAAATACATGAGAAGAATACAGAATTGCATTTAGCTTTTTATACATTTAAAAGATTGATTCATGAGACTAATGATTATTACATTTATTTCATATCTGAAGTAAAATGTTGAAAGTTTTACTTAGATTATTTTGGTATATAGTAGGGACTATACCCAGTGGTTCCTACATGCAAAACAAAAGCTCAATCACAGAGCTAAATCTTCAGTCTCTGTTTGGAAAATTTGCCATGCCTAGTCCAATTTTTCATTCTAAATTCACTTACAGATGACCTCGAATAGCAGCTAGACAAGAAGGTGCTGGAGAGACAAGGGAATTGGAGATGTGCTCAAAGTGCAAACTTTGGAGCATCAAACCGTGGAAAGAGACCAAGTAAAAAGATGACCTTTGTTTCAACACACCTAGGATTAGAATTTTTATGCTGTCTCAAGTCACTCCCTGGTACTGACCTTGCTCCCAGGGACCAAGTGAGCTCCCTGTGCCTGGACATTTTTATTTGTGCTTTCATCTTCTCTCTAATGTTCCTGGAGATAGATACTCTTGTGGGGGTTAAGTCCTTGCCTCTTAGGTATGCTTCAGTTTCTTTGTAGGCTTGTAGAAAGCATGTCTGTGTAGAAATATCAAATACTCTTTAAAGGTACTCTGAAGGTCAATGCATGAACCGTGTTTTGATGTTTACACGTAAATATGTGGATATCAAGTGGTAGTGTTTGTGTAGGGTATTGATCTTTACTTTGTAGAGAAACTATTTGGATTAAAATTTGAATATCGTAGCAAGGGTATACATAATGTCTTCAGATCTTGCTATCATTATTTGTCAAATATGAACAACAACACGATAAATATTATAGCTGCTTTGAGGTGGTTGTGTCAGAGAATGTGGAGCCTTTAATATTTCATTTAGCTTACAGCAACCTCTCCCTGTAAGTTGACTACAGTTAGTAATGTGAAATACACTTACATTTTATCTTTTGTACTTAATCTAGTCTCCAAGTAAAATGCGATTACAGATTACTATAATCCTAATTAAATAAGTATTACTTAATTGCTTAGTAGAAGCAATGAGTCTGCATTCTGCTCTAGTTGAAGAATCGATGGCATATAAATTAGGCACATTTCCCTGAGGCATCTACAGTGCCATCTCCACCATCCTTCACCTGTATTGTTTTTCGCTTTCTGAATCACACCTATTTTTTTTCTTCCACATTCTCTCTCCCCCTTTCCTAACAGAGCCTTTATGGTAGCACACAGATCTGTTTATTAGCTACAGAATATATTTTCCTGTTGTATACATACCTTCAATCAGAAATTAGTTATTATCATCTCATTATTTGGAATACACTTTCTTGCTTGCCAATTCTCATTCCTGAGCTGGCTTAAGAGTCCCCAGAAGTGACACCCCTCCCTTTCTGAACCATGGTAATCCTCTTGTCCTGTGTTTAATAGGAGGGTGTCTTGTGCTGTCAGATCCCTGTGCTAAGCCAGATGCTGAGCTCTGTGTCCTACCATTTGAGCACTGCTGGACACATAGCTGTGTGGTCACATTCATTTGCCACTGTGTTAGGATGCTACACTCACACTCCTGCTCAACCTCACCTTCTCTCAGATCTCTGTCCCACCTTTGTCCCTGATCTGTGACACACATTCACCTGCATCAGGTTTGGTTTGGGGCTTTGAGGTCATTTATCTGGCTAATCAATTTTATCCATTACTGCAACTTAATTGTCTATAGTCTTTGCTCTCAGCTAGTGGGATGTGTGCCATCCTCTCTGTTCAGACCCATCCTGGCTGTGGTTAGCTGAGCATCTGTTCAGCTGGCTCTGGGTCCTTTGTGCTCTCCCACAAATTGACTGCTTGGTTTTGCGCTTTGCTACTGAGTATCACCTTGAATGCAATGTAAAAAAATCACTTTCTATACACCAGATAGTTAAGCCAAGCAAACAGCTCAGTAATTAAAAATACACTTATTTATGAAAGTATAGTTATATGTCCTATAAACACAAACAGAATTTTTATTGCCAGAGGCAGCTCACTGTTTATTCATAACACTGTTATGATGGGGAATGTTTCAGTGATAAATAAAACAGAAGGGGGGGGCTGATTTACTGTAATCTGTAACTAAAGAACTCCCTGGACAAATAACAGTTATACTGATCACGGAAGTTGTCTGAAGGTTTTTCCCTCTCTCTCATTCTCTCTTCTCCTCTCCTCCATTTCCTCCTTTCCTTTTCCCACCATCCCATCACTGAGACTGTGCAGACAAGATAGACTCTGTGGCTTGATGGCTAACCATTATAACTGAATTATGAACTTCAGCTTCACTGAGAGACGGTGTGAGAGACAGAGTACAGAGTGATTGAGGAAGAGCTGATGTTGACCTCTGGCCTCTGCATGCACGTGTCCACATGTCTGTGCAATGTCCCTTGCCCCCTCACATACCACCATGTATATAAACAAACGTACACATATACAACAACAACTTGTATACAGACACATAGAGAGAAAGAAAATGCCAAATACTGCAACTATCGCAGTAGATAAAATAAATTACACTCATTAAAAGAAACACAGATTTTAGGGAATAAAAAGAGCCACTCCCCAAATCACATTAAAGTAGAACATCTGTGACTGACTTATTTTAATGATATTTAAAACAACAAATAAGAATAGCTTTGTTGCCAGCTGTCACTATTGTAGAACTTGGTTGGAGCAGTCCTGGCTGTAACATTTTCCTGTTAAATCCTGTGTTTATTTTGCTGCAGCTCAAGCTTCTTTATGCTTATTATTTTGTCTCAGGGGGGATGGGGGAACTTACAGTTTACACTATGCATGAAGAGTCTGAATAATTTTCTCTAGGATAATAGTTCCATATTCTTTGCCACGAGCAGCTAGCCACTCTTCTGCTGGAATACACCGTTTCCCACTCTCTGGCCTTTCTCTCTCTCCCCTTCCTCCTCTCTACATGCATGGCATCTTTTCTTTTTCTGTTCTTGTCATTTTGAGACAGACTCTAGTTATGTGCCACCACACCCACTTCTAAATATGGTTCTAGTACTTTAAACGAAAGACTGAAGACCGTCCTAAGTGATTTCTTTTACAGGGATTTATTTAGGAATAACTTGTTCTGTTTGGTCTAAGACTACACTTCACCATTTATCCAGTCCTGCCCTTTCCCAATTTAAATGGCAAATCAAATGCCTGTGGCATTGATTTGTTTCACTTGGATGCACAGTTTACTTCCAAAGAGATAGTCTGGTTTGGAGCTTTTAAAATTGGTAATTGAGCCCCAAGATGCCTGCCTCTATCTGCCTTGTGCTCTGCAGTTGAACCCACCAGGAAAATGGCAGAGTGAGTGGCAAGACTAAGTGACTTTTTGACTGAAGTGTAAATAAAAGGGTCAGGGGGCTGGGGGATGGCTTGGTGGTAAAACACTTTTGTCCAAAGCATGAGGACCTGAGTTTGATCCCTAGCACCCATGTGCAAGGTTGGGCATCATGACCCAATCTAGCAATCCCAGTTTGCTGGTAAGCAGCCTGGCTTACTTGGTGAAGGTCCAGGCCAATGAAGGACTGCATGTCAGATAAAAGGAGGAAGGCACCTGAAGAACATTCAGGAGCTTTAGTTGTTCCTTCAACTCCTCTTACCCACCACACACACATGGTGAAAGAGTTTTCTGAAATGTAAAAAAAAAAAAAACAAACCTAAAAGTCCAAAATAGGCTCACAAAGCAGCAGTGCAATGCCCAGGAACATAAGCCTTTCAGTTATTAGGAATATAAAAAGAATCAAATAAAATAAAGTGCCCAAGGCTACTTAAAATATTCGTGTAAGAGAAGGCACAGTTGGTTGAAGGAAACCTAGTCACTGCCCATAGATAGAGGCCACTAGAAGAGGTCTGGATAAAAAGCCACTTCTGGAAGAGTGTTAGCCCAGTTTGTATGTCCTTACAATGCTAGAAATAAAAATGGCAGCGTCATGACATCCAATTAAGTATGCTAGCAAATAAATATTTGCCACGGAGTTTGGTTGATTTAAGACTATGTAAAAAGCTGGAAATAATTCAAGTAGACCTGTTCAAACTAACAGTAGGAAAGAGAGACCCAAGCTCCAGATCACACAGTCATAGAGGAAAATGACACAAGCCACAGTAATACAAAGAGCCACTTTATAACTAAGGACTGCATTTAGGGTCTAGTGCTCGCATACAGGCTTGTAGAATCTAATTTCCCATTAAAGGAAAGACAGGGAACTTTGTGTTAAAGTATGATGCAAGGCTTTTATTCTATGAGTTTCATTCTGGATGTTTGCATCATAGAAGGATTTAAGGACCAAGAAGAGATCTGGGAAAGCATCCAAGAGAACCAGAGCAGAGAGCAGAGGGAAGGCAAACCTCTTCTTTCAGAACAGAGTGCTATCTCAGGATGCAAAAACCAAATTGCAAATTTTTGGGAAAGCCAGTTCTCACTGGTTTTGCATGTACACACACACACACACATACACACACACACACAGATACACACTCAAACACTTATGTGCACACAGTTGCACAAACTCAAGCACACCACACACCCACATCACTCACACATATATATGCACACACACACACACTCACACACACTTAAACATACAACTCATATATGCTCACACACATATACACACATGCATACACACACTCACATGCACAAACATGCACATACTGTCGTATGCATGTACACATGTGCACACACACTCACACTCACCCACATGCACACAGACACACTCATGCACATACTCTCATACACTCACAGCCACATGCACTCAAGCACACATACATTCAAATATTTCTACACGCACTCATACACTCACACACACTCACACATATGTATACACATGTACACACACACACATGCACACACACTTAAACATACACAATCACATACTCTCACATATATACACACATGTATACACATACTTACATGCACACACATTCACATACTCTCATACACATGTACACATGAGCACACACACTCACACTCACCCACATGCGCACAGACACACTCATCCACACACATGCTCACTATATACTCACATATTCCTGCACACATACACTCACACACACTCACACATATGTATACACGTGTATACACACATACTTGCATGCAGGCACACACATACACACATGTACACACACACTTTCACATACACTCATACACACTCACACACACTCACTTGAAAAAGAATGTCTAAAAAATTGAAAACAGATAAAATGTACACATTAATTAACAAAATATCAATGCTTAAAAGTTAAAGCATTAAGCTAGGAATCCTATATTCTAACTTACAAGATTAAGAACTATGAGATGTTTCAAAAGATGCAGAGGAAGATGGTGGAGGCAGGGAGAGAAGTTGATATCCAAGTGATTAACCCTATAGCCCCCTCAGAGCAACAGGCAGTTTATATGTCTTGGGAAGTTTTTGAAAGTACAAGGCTTGTTAACATGTGTAACTAGTTATGAAACTACTGGTTATTCCTATTAGTCATGTCTCTCTTAAAGAAATAGTTAAAGTTAGTTTAAACTGAATTAGGAAAGAAACAGTTTAAAACACTGCAGTGGAAAGTAAAAACCACAATTATGAACTCTCTGCATTTGGAAGGTTGAGGCAGGGGGATTGTAGGTTTAAGGCCAGCCTGGTCCATACAGACAGACCCCATCTCAAACAAACAGAAACTAAACAAAACCAAATAAAATTGAAACTCAAGATATTTTTGATGTTTGATGAAAATGGACTCATTGAATGTTCAAAAATATCACTTTTTATTTTTTATTGGTATTATTTTACAGAAAAATTCATTTACATTCTAGAATTCATTATAATTTTTCTTCATAGTTTGTGCTTTGAAATCAGTTTCCTATCTCCTTCCCTGGCCACACACCACAGACTTACTTATCTGTGTTCTGCTTTAGCACTTTTAAAGCTTGGTGTTTCTTAGATCTCAATGGTTGCTTCACCTAATCTGTGCATGTGTGAAGAATGAATATATCTTTGTCTTTTCCCATATGGGCAACCAGACTGTCCTAGAGTTCAGGAATTAGCTCACCATTTCCCAGTGGCATGTGAAGACTTTCATCACAGCAGGACACAGACTGGCTTGAAGCTTCCTTTGCAGTTTCTCTGTCTCTGCCTTGGCTCACCTCATGGTTTAGAGTGAGTTTGTCATGATGAGAACTTCACAGTCTTTCTGCAAAAGGACCTTGTTCATCTTCAGATTTGCTTTGTCTATTTATGGCTACATTTCTTTCACATGAATTTTAAATCAACTGCTAATGAAATTGCATTACATTTATGAGCGAAGTTGACAAGGACTGACACCTTTCTGATGTTTTGTCTTTCCACCTATTAACATTTTGTAACTCCTTTTATGTTAGTTCTTTAAAAAAAAAATCAATTTCAATAAAAAAAAATTCAGATTTCTCCAAAAGGTCTTGAAGATTTAAGAACAGTCATAGCCATTTTTCTGTAATGTTTTAAAGAAATAGCTTTTAAAAATTCTACTAATTATTTCAGCAGCAGTATGTATTTTTGTAAATTTTGTAAATTTGGGTTACATGGCCTATTCATTTAACATTTCTCTATGCTGTTGGTCATACTTCAAAGAAAGAGTATAAGAGAGCTACATGAATATCCTAATACAGAAATATTAAGTTTATTCCTGGATATTTAAATATCTACCAAGTTTCTAACTTTTATAACATTGAGCATGATTGAATAGCTTTAACTTTGTTAAATCTTTGTATACATTGCATTTGCCTTCCTTTTGGATTTACTTCTAGAACTTACTTTCTGGATTGAAAGGCTTACATGTTTACACACACACACACACACACACACTGAAATTTTGTGTAACTACAGAGGAAAGAGAAACCGTGACATTTGCAGGCAAATGGGTACAGTTAAAAGGATTGTGTTAAATGAAGTAAGACAGACTTAGAAAGACCAGTAGCATGTTTTCTCTTATGTACAAACCCCAGATTAAAAGTGTGTACGAATGACTATGCAACACAGATATATGTGTTTATGTGTGTACTTATACACATGTGTGGAGGTACAAAATGGGAATGGGTGAGACCCTAAGGGAGTGAGAAAATAAAGAATGGACTAGAACTCATGTGACACAGAGGCAGAACAGGGCACTGACTGGGGGGGAGGGGAGAAGGAGCCAGCTGTAGGTCCGGGGAAGCAGGTGAGAACAGCACCTATGTGCCTATAAAAATGCCTGCCGAAGGTTTGCTTTGTATGCTAACATGAGAATCAATAAAAGGAAACTCTCCCTCAGGGCATTTTTGTTGTTGTTGCTTCTAAATATTTTTACTATTTTTTGAGAAGTGAGATTGACCAGCTCTTCAGGCATAAGAATAATCTATATTGTCATTATTGTATATAGCTGGTATACTTTAGAATGGTTAATTATTGACTTTTAACCTCTACCTGTACACATGCATGTGGGTGCACACATGCGTACATACACACTGAGAGAGAGAGAGAGAGAGAGAGAGAGAGAGAGAGAGAGAGAGAGAGAGA
>JADRCH010000173.1:1451227-1463283 GCA_019843965.1 Rhynchomys soricoides
AGAGAGAGAGAGAGAGAGAGAGAGAGAGAGAGAGAGAGAGAGAGAGAAGACAGACAGAGACAGACAGAGAAAGAGAAAGAGGAGGGGAGAGGAAGGAATGGAGGGCGGGAGAGGATAGATTATTTATTTTGACAGAGTCTTACTCTGTAACTCAAGCTATTCTAGTCCTGTTACAACTTGACTACCAGCTTGAATTTATGGGAATCCTCCAGCCTCAGCCTCCTGAAAGCAGGGATTATCAGCATGAGTCACTGTACACAGCTCGCTTAACGATAATTTAGGAGCTAGCAAATATCTCTAAATACACTCATTTAAGGTGACCATCATTATTATGGAAGGAGAAACAGGATGCTCATTGCTAGGGTTCTGCTTGTCGTTTCCACTTGGCCTAAAGGAGAGTAGCTCTGTGAATGACTATATCACCATGATGCTGCTCAGCCACTCAGGCCATGGGCCCCCCCACACCCCCTTTTGCTTCTTTGAAGCACAGATGACTAGTGTTAATCACTCTGGAGTTAGGTACAGCCATAGAGATAACAACCAACTTTTTCCATCTCTTTATTCTTGTTTACTGTTTCTTTTGGAGGCAAACGAGACATTAAATAAAGAACAAGAAGGTTCCACAAACAGTGAAAACATTCTAAGCAATTGAGGTAAGGTTGTCATAGCATAATGGCGCATGCTCTCTCCTTGTATGGAGATGCATTTTCATAGGGCAGTGTGTGACAAGGTTGATGATTTTTCTTTAAAGTATGTGTTCTCAGCAAGGTGTCTCAGAGACATCATCAGGGTTTATTTTTGAGGTGATTCTACACCAGGTTTCGGGGAGCTCATTCTGATTGCTCACCCTATTTCCACTCTGAGTACAGGCTGTTCTGGAATATTTTTATTTGGGCAACTTCTGTAACCAAGGTAATTTAGCCTATCTTCAGAGAATAAAATGAGTAAAAGGCAATACAGGTTCTGTGACCTTAAACTTCCATTGAAACTTAGAGAGATACTTAGCTCAGCTGGTGAGAACATGGAACCAGTGATACCTAGGCCGCCGGTTCTATCCCATTACAGAGCAGTGAAGCCCAATGGAACAGCCCATTGCATTGGCACAGACTCCCAGAGACATCTATTCCCCATACTCAGCTAGGCAGTGGCCGTGAATTAAGTAAATTATGTCAGGGCATATTTAGTCTCTGACTTAAGCCTAGTTGGAAGGCCAAGAGGGAGAATCTCAAGCAAGTACCTTGGGGCAGAGCAGAGTGAAGAATAAGAAAACCTGAGTTTGTTCCAGGAAATAGGCAGCAATGGCTTCACCAAAGGAAGGAGGGTTTCTAGCACCAATAGAACTTTCAGATGATAAGTAAGTAAATAAGTAATAGGCAAGTAAGTAAATAAGTAAGAGGCAGCAATCATCTGTGAAGGAGGGGGACTTCCACGATCTACAAGAGTTCTGTGGATGGAGACTGGGGAAGAAGTGTTAACTAAATTCAATAGAACATTCTCCAACTTGCTACTTGGATCAGGGCTGAGATGCACACAAGAAAATCTCTAGGTCAACTAGTTTGACTCAACCAGTATCGCCAGCTGAGACAGCATGGATACATGTCGCTGACAGTGGAGATATTTGGTGAATGCTGCTAGCTCTTCGCCTGGGCCTTGGGGCAAGGATGTGAAATGCATCCTTTGTCTGTGAGCATCATTTAAACATAACCTTCACCAGATAAAGAAACTGGGCCTGATGGTATTCCCAGGGCCAGGAAAGGACTGGACAGTAGATGGGTGGTACCAACAAAGCCAGCTACAGGAATCCAGGAGGAGGTAGCATTGCCATGGCCTACCTCTGTGCATTTAGGCAGGGATATGTTGTAGATGATGGTGCCCTTTTCATCTCTGAAACTGCTCTAGAAGCACACGGAAGGTATCCAGTGTAGCGGTACCCAGTAGAATTTTCTGGGATGGTGGAAGTGTTCTGGTCTATGGCCACTTCATTGCTACTAGATGCACACAGCTGTGTTATGAGCTAGTGCAACTAAGACACTGACACTGAAATTCAACTTAAATTACCTTTCGCTTTAATGAGCTGGCAGTCGCTGGATTGGACTTTGTAAGTCCAAAGGCGGCTGTGATACCTGGTGAACTTAAGTAGAGAATCATGTAAATTAGTAATTCTAAGTAAACTGGAAGGGAGAAGACACTCTTGTGGGTCTTCTCCATTACTCCTGGAGTTATACTGACCCCTTAAAGTAGCACTCATTTTTAACTTTGAAAAATGTAAGCCTATCTAGTAATCACAACACGAGACTCAAGGACAAGCTAGACTAATTTTTGAAACCTCTATTATGCCACCACGTGTCTTTCTGTCAAAGACTGATTCATTTACACTGAAATCCTCATTAAGCAGTAGATGACAAATGGGCTAATGTCTAAACACTCACTGTAGTTGGACAGTAGTTATTTTCAAAGCATATTGCAAACGGGCAACTGGCAAGAGAAAGTGTGGGAAGAAAATAAAAGAATATCTTTTTTTTTTTGAAAAAAAAAAGTTACGTTGATAAAATCCTATTTACTGCACCAGTATATTAACATAATTCGAAAAGTTCATATCTCTGGGTGTTCCCATGTAAATACTTTTCTCCTAGTAGAGATGTACAATCAAAAAGTTTGGAGCTCAGGTCAGAAGTGTGTTTATAGAAGCTATCCATAGGCTGGCTGATGTACCTTGACATTTACCACAGCCGATACAGAAGAAAAAGTGTTTGTGTGGTATGACCTTTGTCTACAGCTTCAGTCACTGTCTGGGCTGTCACGAGCATTATCTGTCACGCTCAGTGACTGACTCTTATTTCTTCCAGTGTCTTTCCTCTATTGTTTCGCTGTATCTTTCCAGCTCCTTCTAATGTTCTTTCAGAGTCAACCCTGGATTTCAAAACCAGGCAGACTCACTGCACCCTGCTCGGACTGGTCTGTGGGAGGTTTCCTCCACTCACGACTGCCCTTAATAGACTGTAAAGTGGATAAAACATCCGGAATCTCCAGTTTTTGGAGTCCCCTGCTTATGAGGACTCTCATTTATTGCTCTGATTTACAGGCAGTAGCATGACCCTGGGCCCTCCTTCAGCCAGCGTGTCACATTCTGAGGACCTTCCAGCTATTAGAATTTTTCTTGTCGTTCCCCAGGTGACTGTAACATGCACCCAGGGTCATCCTTGAGCACTGGCCATGCGTCATTGGGTATCAGTTAGCAATTACCCTTTATCCTAACCCATGGTCTAATATGTAGTCTCTAGCCATATGTGCCCACTCACTCAGGGGAAACAAAATTAAATACAACTATAAATCCAGCTTTGGGTTAGTGGCTACATCCAGGTGGTCAGTAGCCTCAGAAGGTTAGTGGTTCTCACATTAGACAGCTCAGTTACAGAACCCTTCTTCTGTCCTTGAGAGTTCTTAGGAGCAGGGCTGGCCACAGGGAGCAGCAGCATAGAAACAAGGAGGGAGGATCCCAGTGTCACTGAAGCCCCAGAGCATGGGCGAGGGCTGGTTAACGGCACCACGATGACCTTTACATTGGGAACCAAGCTTATATATTTAATTCTCAAGCTCAGGTATGATCGAATTTGGCTAGTTCAACTGAAGGACCGCCCGATGCTTTTTTCATCTTAACTCAGTTTGGTCAGCTAGCTTTTGTTTGACTGGACTCTGGTTACAGAATGTCCAGCACCTCTGGAGTCCCTAAACTATATTTTTTGTGGTGTGCACCAGTTAAAAACAATTTAATCCTAAAGGTCACCTCTTCTGAAATCTACACTGTTTTACGGGGGAGGTGAGCAGCTGGTGGAAATAACCCCAAGGTCTCTAAGCCTACCAAAGGAAAATATGGTATAAGTAATTGCCCCCTCAGTGATATTTGAGAGATTCCATGCTTCATCAGGACAGACATGATCATGGGGCATCCCTGAAGAGCCTTAGGCTATCGGAAACCTGAGGCGTGGCAGGCAGCCACTTTAAAGCTTTCTGCATTTAATGAAAAGGTAAAAGTAGCCATTTCAATAGCTGAGCATTTACTAGTCTGGGGAAAGAACTACCTGGAACCTTCTTTCATGATTCCCATTACACTGTAGTGGGGATTTTCACATTACATCTCAGATGCTGCCCTGCTCTGAAAGGACCTTGCATGGAGTCCTTCCCTCCACGCTATCAGAACATATTGGTCCACTAAGAACCTAATTACGCTCATTTGTCTCGGACAAGAAATATTAAAAATGATCACAAATGACTATGTAATTATAATTATAATCTCATCAATGCGTACGTGTTATTTTAAACAAGTTCACTCTGTTAAGCCTCACCCTACTTTGAAAAGTGGCACCCACGATATAAGAATTATTAAAATGATAGTTTTAGTGTTATCTGTAGCCGATAAAGCCAGCTATTGTATTCAATAATTGTAAATATTAGCTCATGACATATAGAAAATTATACAAAATGTTTGTTGGGTTAGAATACTCGTGGATAATGTATATATAATAGCTCGAGGAAGTTTATTCCATTAGAATAATCTGGAAAGATTAATACGAACAACTAATTCCCTAGATCTTTTCCCCATTTTTAGCTTCATTTCTTCAATTATAATTTTGTTCTTCCAAAGAAGGCTTAATCTTCCCCAGTGTGAAATTTCAGACTTTTTTGAAAATATAATATTGTGCCGAAGAATAACATACATCAGATCTTTTTTTAAAACTATGTATTGAGCTAAAAATTATAACCACTACCAAATTACCAGAAAATTCCTTTAACCGCCAGCTCCATAATTCAAAAAATGATTCTTCTGAAGACTCATGATACTCTTGTCATTCCAAAGTCTCATCTTTAAAAAGTTTTTATTATTGTTATTATTGTTTCCATTCAGAATATTTCATGGCCCTTAAAATCTTTCCTTTGCTGTATGTGGTTCTTAATACGCTTTCTTTTAGAAAAACAAAACCTTTAGTTTCAGGAGCCCTGTGTTCTCTCCCTCTACTTTAAAATCATGGGAAAAATAACAGTCATTTCTTTATCCCAGTGTCCAATTCCCTCATCATTTTCTGCCAGCCAATTTTCTCCTTTTTCTTCTGTCTAGTCTTAGGAACTTTTTACTTGGCTCCATTCTCTGCAATTCAGGGCTCACAATTTCTTTGCGCTTCTTAGATTATCCTTTGTCCTTGTGTCTACTTTTTTACAAGAGAGAGAGAGAGAGAGAGAGAGAGAGAGAGAGAGAGAGAGAAAGGACTATAGCTTTAAAAAACTTCATCATCAAAATATTGCCATCTTCAAAGTCTGTGTACATATTGATTAAACCAGACTTTCCATCCTGTTTAATTGTGTTGAGCTAAAGAGCTGCTGCATGAATCAAAACCATCATACACTGCAAAAGGAGTTTCCTAGCATCTTCAGGTAACTGTGTGACAGTCAATGAAGCTGCAGTGTAATGAATGCAATACCAGGAATTAATTAGAGAATCTGCATATTCCATGTGTGGGGACTACAAGCCCACAAGGTAAATTGCTAAGGTATTAGAGATTTAACAAGCCATGCTGGCACTGAGGACAGGGGTGGGGAAATGACAGGGGATTAGCTTTGCACTCCAGTTTTTGATGCAGTCCCCAACTGTGTATGTTTGGGTTAAGTCATTGTTACCTCTCCAACCTGTTTTTCATGCCCCCCCTCTTTCCTTTTAGAAGCTTTATTTGGTATTTTATTTCTTTTGTGTCCATCCACAATAAATTTCTAACCAACTTCAAAGCTTTCCAAAAGCATAATTCTCTGAATGGTAATTCTAATAATTTTTAAAAAGCATAATATTTTTGTAACTTTCTTCGGAGTCAAGAAATACTTATATGGTTTTCTCCTGGCCTTTTCCACCTTCCAACCAGTCCTATGCACACCTTGTGAACTCTCATTGTGATGGCTGCCTGAACAATAACCGAGCTGGGACAACACCAAGAGACATCCAGCCTTTCATTTCTAAAATGGGGGCTAAGCTTATTTTAGCAGAGTCATGTAAAAGCCCACCCATAGCACACAGCATGAGAAACACTCTATAATATTCTTTCGAAGAGTGATCTTTGAATTTGTGTTGTGTGAATGTTAGCCCTTCTATGATCAGTTCAAAGGTAGATCACTTACTTCAGTCATTGATAATTAATGCATGATTCAGAAGGCTGAACTTGCTTTTCACTTCATCTACTGACTCGAACTTCAGCACCAGGAGCTAGGGTCTAGTGTGGACATCCCATTTCACTAAACCTCAACTCTTCTTCCTGGGTTTAAAAACATCTCTACCTTAGTTGTAAAGTAGGTCTGTCATCTGGCTTGGATGATTTTTTTTTCTTTTTTGGATTATTTCTTTAAGGAATTTTTTGTTTGTTTTACATTGTCCTATGTATGCACAGATGTGTTCATCTGTGTTTTAGCTGTGCAGTTGTGTGTGTGCACATAAAACATTGCCATGGCATGCATGTGAAGGTCAGAGTCAGTTCTCTCCTTTTGCCATGTGGGTTGTAGGGCTTGAATTCAGGTCATTAGACCTTTCCCATTGCAACAACTTACTGGATCCTGAAAGACTTAAGTCTTGAGTTGAACTGTTAGACTGTTTTCTCTGGCTTCAGAATCACAAGGGTCTTTTCTGGAAAGGTTGGTTGGATTAAGGTCCAGACATTGAGGTGTTACTGCCCCTATACCTAAAAGGCAGCTAGATGACCTGTAATGTCTGTTCTTCCACATTGAAGGTGTACAGAAATGGATTGTTTATGGGGCGCACACATAGGAAATGCAATAAATACAAGTTGAATGCTTTATAGAAATTGGCAGAGATACAATAAATACAGGACTGTGGTCTCTTAATTATTTTCATCACGCAATGTTCACATTTCATCTTCATAATGAAAATGTGCTTCATATGTCAGAACCATACCCAAAATGCAAAAGCCTGGAAAAGGTATCTGCACACTCTTTTTAGTACCAAAAGATTAGATACAGCCAATCATGTCTGAGGATATGGTACACTGAGATAAGATGAATTAAGCCCTGTATTCTCTCTATAAGGGAAATAAGCACCCAGAGGAAACACTTTCATTCCCACGAATGTTTGGAATCTGCTTATTATTCTTCCTACCTGTAAATACTGTTGGAACATGAACTAATTAGCTGTAATTTTGTCAACGATAAAGTCTGGGTTATTTTGAAGTCATAGCAATAATTCAACCTTGCTCTCCTTTGGGGCTAAAATCTTCATTATGATTCTTAATTCTTCATCTAAATTCCAGGTTGGACTAAACATGGGTAAGATGTGTGGCTTTTAGAAATGGATACATGTGCAATAAATACAGGACTGGGAAACCTCTTAGTTATCTTCATAAAGTGTTAGGATGCTCAAGAATCAAATGGTGAAATGCAACTTGCCCTGATAAGCTTTACTTCTCCTTGTACCATGACCTACTTCTAATGACTTTCCTAAACCTTGTGCTGCTTTTAAGTAGATTTTTAAAAGCTGTGAATATATCTAACCTAGTTTTTTTAAAAAATGTATTCTCTCTACCCTTCCCTCCCTCCCCTCCTCCTCTCTCTCACGCTCTCTCCCCCCCCCCTCCCCGGGTGTTCTGCGTGACAATGACACTTAAGTCAGCTTGCTAAGTAAGGATCATCAGAGGGTAATTATTTGGAAGTAGCATGTCTTTGCTATTTGGCATTTGATAAACAAGCTTCTTTAAGAAAGTTTCAATATAGTTTCTGCACTCACAATTGTCAGCCAAGGATCCTGTTGTTATCTGATGAGGCGAACAGAACAGAATCTCCTGCCTCCGTCCAGATGCATTACATTTTTCTGAAAAGTGAGTAAGTACCAGTAAGAATGAGTAATGGAATTCATATCAGATTGGGCACTATATTTGACATTCAGGAATAAATCACAGTAAGATAGATCCAATACTTTGGGCTTTATGGGGGATTGTTCAGGCTGAAGTAGAGCCAGAGAAAAAGGAATACGGAAATACCATGAAGGAAAGGCTGGTCCTAGGACAGGGCTCCTGCTCTCAAGAGCATCAAGTCTTGGAGTGATATTGGCTTAGTTAATTCTGAAATGTGTGGGTTATTAGAAGGACATAGAACTAGAGGTATTGAGTATACAGAGAAGAGATACATTCTCTAGTATTGACACTTTTTAATGAGAAAGTCTTTGCTCGAGCCAGGAAATGACTCCTTTGGGAATAAGCATGCCAAAGTAGACCTGCTTTTGTTATGCTAGTGTGAAGAGGGATATTTTTTTCCTCTGGATACTCTCACTCTTAAAATCATAGCAGAACTTCCCAATAACTTCGACTCAGTAGTTCCCACTTTTTTATTTTCCTCCAGTACTGCTGGTATTATTTGTCAGCTCAATATTTTAGGAACTGATTTCATCTATAAGGATGCAATAAATCTGCCACTTAACGACTCTTTATTGGACAGCTCTTTTAATTCAGTACTGTAGAGTGTGCAAATCTAGTTGAAGTGCCAGAATTCCTCAGTGAGAATTTACTCAAGGGAATCTGCTGTTGTGAAGCCTCAAGAGCTAGATGTGCATCTACTTCATCCATGAAACCATGAGCTAGGCTCAACCGTGGTGCAGTGTAAGGCTGTTGTGTGAGGATGGCCCATAGGCAGGCTCTTCTTGACTGAGAGAATGTAATTGACTGGCTATGACTCAACAGAGGCTGGGAACAGTCATCCATGACCAAATTAAAGACAACAGGGACTTTATGTGTACCCAGCTCTTCCCTCATCAGCATGAGGCAAATGAGACACATGGGGCGCTGAGGGAGACCAACTGTTTCTTTTCCAAGTTACAGAAGGAGAAATGGCACGCTTGAGTCTCAGGACTGTTCAGGAATGGGAGAAGAGAGAGAACTTCACAGGCTGAACCTGGGTGTCTTATTTTTTTCTCTTGGCTCCAGAATGCTTGCCAGCAGGAGGCTCATCACTAAGATATTACAGGGAAATGAAGCCAGGCAAGAAGACCATGCATTGCTTTTCTCCTCACCCCATAAATTCTGTTATTAATAAATCAGATTCTTATAGAACAGCCTGTCACAGCGGCCTCTGGAAACAAGGTTTTATTAGTGGTCTTTTCATTAAAATAGGATACACGGTTGTTTTAAGAGCAAGCACTGTACTTTTGAGTGGAAATGGATGTCACAGAATACACATGTGTCCATCGCCCACCAGCTACTTGTTTAGGCCTTAATGCTTGGATTTCATTGCTGGGATAATGTGATATGATTTGATACAAAAATTGAGGGGTGGAAACCTGTGATGAATTTTTGCCTGTCCATGACTTCAGGGAGAATGCAGAAGCCATTCAATGTTGTATGGTGACTTCTTCTTTGATAGCTGCAGTTTCCACAAGGAACACATATTAAGCAGAGTGACAGGTTTGCTTTGTCGAATTCATTTTAAAAGTTGAATTGATGTACACATATGCTTGTTTCTGATTGTAATAATAAATACATGGTATTTGCAGAGAAAAGTCTCCATGGTATCCTGCAGTGGAGTCTGTCAAGTGTTTTCTGTTAGACCCTTGGCTCTCTCCAGGGCATAACTGGGCTCTTGTGTATTTTTAAAGCATGCCCTGTGCTGGGCCAGGCGTGGCTGGGCAGTGAGCTAATTACATTGCTCTAGCATAGCTGCAGCTGCTTCTGCCCCTCATTGGAGAGTTGCTATTGCCAGAGTGAGCATGAAGCTAGTGGAGGGCCTTTAAATCAGAAGAACTCAGTCTGAGCATGGGGGTGCCATAAGCTTTGGTTCTCCTGCTGCAAATGGATCTCGGGGGAGGGGGCAAGCATGATGAAATCTTAGTGCTGGAGGTAAGGTAAGAATCTGTGCTTTGCACTCTCAGAAGGAACCGTTTCCCATCTAGACCCATGCAAGCTCAAGGGCCTGGGCTCACTATGGTTAATGATGCCCGAAGACCCTGTGTTAAATTAATCGGCCAGTAAATTTGAATTTGGGCTGTGGCAGATGACACCATGAGACATTATGGTCATGCATAAATGAGTTGGTTATTGAGAAGTTGCAAGGTAGACTTCTGGGCTGGGAGACAACAAAGTTAATTGATTAAACACACACACACACACACACACACACACACACACACACACACACACGAAGCAGCTGAGGTTAACTCATGGTTAGTTGGGATAGTAGCCTGGTGGGAGAGTTGATGATTAACTAATTTCAAAGAAAACTGAATCAGTCCTACTATGCACTAATGAACGAATCTTGTCTATTCATATATACAACCCCTCTCTCACATGAACAGACTTCCAGTAAGTTTGGATAATGAGAACAAAATGTGGTGATAGGGGAACGGGAGAAGGCTACAGTTACAAACTTAGATCATAAACAGTTTAGCAGATGACTATACCAAAGGGTCAACACAGAGAGACCGACCAGAACTTACTCCTCATACCTAGTAGCTACCTTGACTTTAGGAAGTGAGGTGCTTCAACAGACAGACTCATGTGGCCACTGCTTTTCTGTCTCTGTGATAAAACACCATGGTCAAGGGAAGCTTTAGAAGGAAGGAAGGGTTTATTTGGACTTACAGTTGCAAAGGAATAAAATTCCCTCATGGTAGGGAAGGCAGAAGAGCAGGCAGGCGTAGAGGTTGGAGGAGGAAGCCGAGCATTCCTTCAGGTTTCAAATGCAAGCACGAAACAGAGACAGCAAACTGCAAATAGTGGAAGGCTATAAGCCAGTGGTTCTCCACCTCGTGAGTCCCAGTGGTTCTCCACCTCGTGAGTCCCAGTGGTTCTCCACCTCGTGAGTCCCAGTGGTTCTCCACCTTGTGAGTCTCGACTCCTTGTGGGTTGTATATCAGGTGTCATGCATACCAGATAATTACATTATGATTCATAACTAGCAAAATTACAGCTGTGTAGTAGGAATGAAATACTTGTATGGTTGGGGGTCACTACAGCATGAGGGACCGTACTAAGGGGACATGGCATTAGGACGGTTGAGAACCACTCTCTAATCTCTCAAAGTCCACTCCCCAGTGATGACACTTTCTCCAGAAAGGCTGCTCCTCTTAAACCTCCCCAAAGAGTGTCACGAGTAGGGACCAAGGGTTCAAATACCAGAGAACATAAGGAATGGTCTAAACCACTTCAGCCTTCTTTGAGAACTGATAAAAATCCATCAGTAACTGATAACACCTCAAATACATTTAATATATCAGAGCAGTTATTATACTGTTCATTATGATTGTCAGACATGCCCAGTGATGTTTAAGGATTCAACTAATGTCTCTCTATGGCAGTCTAACAGAGACTCGGGTCAAAAGCAATGGTGTAAATGGCAGATATAGTTTGGACTCCTGATATCTGTAATTGAGCCATCTGTGACCATTTGTTGTGATCATTTAGTTTCTCTAACTGGAGAAGTCTTTGATTTAAAATTGTGTTAAAGCAGAAAAATGGAAGCTGTACTTATAGAACTCAGTAATGGTAATGCGTTTCATTTTCCACTTGGGGGGGAAATTAGTGCAAATGGGGCCAGAATTGGGGGGTTTATGTAATCTATCCTCTGGGAGTGAATCTTGTTGCAGACATGTTTGTAGTGGTCTAGAACTTTCTGAGAGTGTTAACTCTGGAAATTGCTATAGTCACAGTATGATGGCTAATGGGGCCTGGGACAAAAAGAACTGGGTTACATTTTTATAAGCGAGCTTACAGCAGGTTATCCCTCCCCCCACTGAACAGGATTCTAGCTGTGCAATCAAAAACATTAAACTGTAAGGCGATGTTTCGATTTTAATTTGGACAAGCAAGAGAGGCATTGTGTACCACTGGTTGTGATTAGTCCCAAGAGTCTGAGAAGATGTCCTGGGGGAAAACATTTGGCAGGACTCGAACAGATGGGTAGAAATTAAGTAGGTAGAACAGGATAGAACAGGAACAGGCAGTGGAGAAAGAGTAACCCAGGAACACACACACACACAGAGAGAGAGAGAGAGAGAGAGAGAGAGAGAGAGAGAGAGAGAGAGA
>JADRCH010000173.1:1463293-1535411 GCA_019843965.1 Rhynchomys soricoides
AGAGAGAGAGAGAGAGAGAGAGAGAGAGAGAGAGAGAGAGAGAGAGAGAGAGAACAGTGGCTTGCGCACCCAATTACCAACCCTGAGTCTGAACACTGGAGTAAAATACTGTTTAGCAACAGATAGAATCTCTGTCATTTTGATTTACAGGCATTTTGATGGCTTTATTTTTCACCATTACTAACAGGTTAGTCTTCAACTTCTACAATGAAATCATTCTTATGAAATTACATTTTGACTCAACAGTCAAGAAGGATGACTTAGCTGCCCTTCAAACAGTACAAATGGCAGAAACTGGTCATTCTTAACATGAAAAGACAGCAGAAAGCCAACTTTGATATTATGCAAATGTTCCTGTGCTTGACTACACTAAAAAACTTATTTTGGATTAGTTAAGGATTTACAGAAAAATTTCAAGGATGACATGATGATTAATTTAATTGTAACTGAATTGCAGCAAGAAATGCCTAGGGCATTGTTGAAGTACACCTCTCAAGAATTGCTAGAGGAGTTTAGCTGAGGAGGGAGAGCCTTACCTTCAATTCTATCCATCCTACAAGCTGAGGTCCCAGGCTGGGTATAAAGGGGAAAGTAGAAGAAGTTGATCATGGACACTTTCCTTTCTCTGCCTCCAGGTTGGCACTGTGCACCACCATTTTGCTGAACTTTCCTTTCCAACTGCCATGTCTCTGAAGTGTAAGTCAGGATGAACTCTTCTTCAGGGCTTGGGCAATGGCTCAGTTGGTAATGTGCCTGCTGTACAGGCTGAAAGCTTGAGGTTGGATCACTAGCACTCATGTAAAAGCTGGAGATGGTGAGGTACTTGTGTAATTGTGGCACTGGAATAGGAGTGTAGAAACAGGGGGATTGATTAGCCAGCCTTGCTAATTGATCAGCTCTGGGTTCAGGGAGAAGCCCTGTCTCAAATGATAAGGAAGAATCAACTGAGAAAGATAACTGGTTTTGACCTTGGCCTCTAACACACACACACACACACACACACACACACACACACACACACACACACACACACAGATGGGGGGGATGGGGGAGACAGAGACACAAAGACAGAGAGACGCAGACAGAGAAAGACAGACAGAGAGACACAGAGTACACATGTACCTATTCGCACATACACCACATACAATAGGCAAATGTTTTTTCATTAGTTTGCTTTTTGTCAGGTATTTGATCAGTGATGAGAAATTTAACTATTCCAGGGACCCTGCTCTGCTTATACCCCTCCATTATTAATATCTTACACAGCATGGTACCTTCCTTACAGCAGATGGACAAATTCTATAGCAGTTTATTGACTAAAGTCCTATTTTATGTTCCCGAATTTCTGTTTATATCATCAGAATTTAGTGCAATTAGAAGCCACACCTCCTTAAATACCCCTTAATGGTATCAATGTTTGATGTCCAGAGTGGATTTAGTTTTAGGTATGGATCAAGCATTTCATAGAATGTCTCACCATGTGGATTTGTGTGATGGTTTTCACATGATCAGAATGAGAGAAGTGTGTTCAGGGAGGAATCCTGGGGAGGTTAAAAATGGTTCTTATTACGTCTATATGAAGAGAGTTATGTCAACATGGCCTAGCTCTAGAGATGCTTTTATATATTAGCCTTTGGAAGGAAGTTAATATGGTAGTTCGCACTTGAAGACTGTGAAGTCATGTTCCATTTACATAAGGTGGATTAACTACACAATGTTTTTAGAAGCACTGCTATATCTATTAACTAGTTTATTTGTTTATATATTTATAAATAATTACCTTCTCTCATCTACAAAATCTCCTGTGTTTCCCATGACTGTCCTGACCCTTCATACCCTTTAGATTCATGACAAATCCTGCTATGTTTCAGATCTTTCTGGTATCATCTGTTCTGGGATAGCCTATTATTGCTATCGTGGTTGAGGTTTCAAACTGGCTGCTTGTACTCAGCCATAGGCGCCTGCTTTCTTCTCATCTTTTCATGGCTTGATAACTCATTATTGTTAAACAACAAATGGTGTTATTTATATGTACCTTTAAAAAAAGCATTTACTCAGTTGTGAAGGACATCTCAGTCGTTCCAAGCCTCTGACAATTAAGAATAAAATTGCTGTAAATATTTCCATACAGGCTTTTGTATCAGCATGTTTTCAAAACAAGAAGAGGATACAAATATCCTCTTCTTCCAGGTGTTACATCACCTGGGCTATATTTGCTTTGCCTTGTAAGAAACAGCCATTTTGTCTCTCAAAGTGGCCACAACGCTTTGCATTCCCACCAGCAAGAAAGGATCATTTCGATTTCTCCACAGCTTTGGCAGTAATGGGCTGTGTTATGTTTTAGATTTTTTTTTTTTTTTGTTCTAGTGCTCGTCATGAGACTTAATGGCTTCTGCTTTTATGAAAGAGATTATAAAGAATTTGTATTTGTTATTTCTTAAATGCACAGTGGTAACTGGTGTAAAGCCATGTGATTCTGGACTTTTCTTCTTTGGAACATTATTAATTATTTATGTTATAGTCTTCCTTAATTGTCTTTTTTATTGTCCGAGGGGCCACTTTCTTTGTATCACTGAGGGGTGATTCTTTTTATACTTATGACTACTAATTTGTGACTTTCTTTTTCCTTAATTATCCTTCATAGAAGTTTACCAACATTATCTTGACAAAGAAACAATCTATATTTAACTGACGTCTAATGTGCTCCACCTTTCTATTTTATTTTTATTGATAATTTTATTCATTCTTTGAGAATTTTATACAATGTAGTTTGATCATATTTACCTCTATAGGTCTATATCCGCTCTGTCCACTATCACCTACCCATCCACCCAATTGTGAGTTCTCTCCCCACTCGCAACTGAGTCCCATTGATGTTGGCCAACTACTCATGGGAATGGGGTAACCCTGGAGAGTGATTGACCTATCAGGAGTCACAGCATTACAGAAAGATGACAATCCCTCTCCCAGCAGTTATCAAATGCCTGTAGCTCCTCTGTTACTGATGGGCTCTCATGTCCCGTTTCTCACTCCATGCTGGAATTTTGTCTGGCTTGAGATTGCACAGATCTTCTGCATGCCATCATCGTCACTGTGAACTCATCGATGTGACTGTCTTGTGTGCAGAAAACACTGTTTCCTCTTTTCTTGAGGTTTCTAATCAGATAGGATATTCTCCCTCTTATTTCATATATTCATTTACCACTCTGGATTTTTCTGTAAGCACTTTTCCCTTCACCTTAATGCATTTTACATTTCAGTTTTCTTTTCACTTCATTCAAAATATCTAAAATTCCTTTGAGACTTCATCTTCCAGATACATGCCCTTTAAAAGAGCATTGTTTAATCTCCAAATACTTGGGGATTTCCCAAGAATTTTACCAATTTCTGGTTTATTCCTATTCTTGTGTGAGAAGCATGCTCTGTATGGTTTCTGTTTTTATATTTAAAAAATATGTTTTGTGCTTCAAACCTGGCTTATCTAGTAAGTGTTTCATAAAAACTCAAGAAAAATATGTATTTTACTGTTGCTTGATGGCATATTTTAGAAATAACAGTAGAAATAGATCTACTTTGCTGATAAAGTTCTCAACTGTATCTATATCGATTTTCTGCTTGGTGGAACTCCACATCATGGACGGGGAGAAGAGTCTAAATAAATTGATGACTTTCCTTTCCATTATAAAGCACTATTCTTAAGTACATATGTGATTACTCATGTATTTCATCTGAAGAATTGATGGGTATATTGTCCTGAAATCCACACGTAACTCTTCATCATGTCTGCCTTCTGTGATCTCTTTGGCCCCGATTAATATAGAGGCTACAGCTCTATTTTGATCAGTGTCATAGAATCTCCCTCTTTAATATCAGATTATTATAATATCCTCTTTAATATCAGATTATTGATAATGGAGGTTCTTGTACAAACCCATAATTCAATCTTGACAGTCTCTGTCTTTTAATTGGAGTCTTTAGACCCTTTACACTTAAAGCGCTCACTGATGCGTTATTACCATCAACCATATGAATCTTTTTATTCTCCCTTGGTTTCATTTGAGCACTTTATATGATTCTGGTTTATCTCTGCTCTTCAAAAATCAAATATGTGCCAAAATATTTTCATGTAGTGTCTCTGCTGAAGTAAACACTATACATTTTAGCTAGTTGAGGACCATAGTAAATTAATACAGTTCCATTTTACAAGTAGGGTAGATACATCCTAGCACCACATGCCCATCTTTGTTCCTGTCTCTGGACCATTGCTGTCAAGCCCATTCATTCTCTGTACATTACACTGAATACCTGGCCATTGTTTTAACCATAAAGTTATTTTTAGGACTTTCCACAATGCACGCAGTGCTCAGGTCCTCTCAACCTTAGTTCCATCCTCATAACATGAGAACCTATGATCTACTACTTGGTCACTGCTGTGATTCCTGAAGGCTTCTCATTCTGTAGCTTTGTCTCTGATCCCAAGGTCCGCTTGGAAGAAACACAGTGATATTAAAAACTATAAATTCTATCAGGTCTCTCCTCTGCTTGTAATCACTAGCTTCTCCCCTCTCAGAATTCAGTGCATGTCTTTTTGCCCTGGACTCTTGTGCTCTGTGCAAGTGGCTTCCCTTATCTTTTTTATTGGGGGTGAATGAGAGGGAGGGCGGCAGCAATGGTGGTGGTGGTCATGTTTCACACCTCTGGCCCATCCTCTTTCTTGACTACTGATAGCCTTCAGAGTTGATCCTTCCTGTTCCAGAGCTGAGCACTCTACTCACTTTGCTCTGATCTCCAATCTCAGAGATGCATGCCCTGCTTTAACTATCTCCCCTACCTTTTCCCACCTCATTTTCCCCTCCTGGGAACTATCAATTTCTGACATTATTTATTTGCTTAATGTCCATCTTCCTCTTGCAATTAAAGAACATTGTGAATAGAGAGACTTTGTCTTCTACCCCACAGCAGTGTCTGGCCATCAGTAATTTGGGCTGTATGAATAAATTTAAAAAATTAAAGCTGAATTACCATACATCATTTCTGTACACATGCTTTAGTAAATTACACAGAACTTTGTCCTAGGCACAGTGATTCTTTCCGCAAGTCTTCCTCAGTTCTGACTCCTTAGAAAAAAAAATCATGGGAAGCGTGACTGGGAGAGCTAACTTTGATAGGCCCATTCTAGCCTGACTACTACATTTGGGGAAAATAGCCCATCTTTATATATTTAATATTCCAACACCTAAGGTCTATATAAACTGCATAAATAATAGTATTAGTACAAAAATGAAGAAATGCCCCTTTAAATGTGTCTAGACCAGGGTTTATATAATTTAGAATCACTAATAAGAAACATCACAGCTGATAATTTAAGTAATTATACAATCCTGATTGCATCTATGATGAGTCAGTAGAAGCAGTGACCTCCAACGATTCCAGACCCATTTGTAAACAGAGCTTACTTCATTTATTTTACTGAATAACAGCGTCCATAGGCTTACACAAATCGCAGCCATCCGTGTTTCCAGAGACAAGTGCAGCATGATGCTTAAGTGTGGGCCTGAAGCCAGTGTGACTAGGTTCAAGTCCCTGTCTCCATCTCTGTTTCCATTCCACTTTCAGTGATGAGGATCGAACACAGGCCTTGCATTTGGTAGGCAAGTGTTCCTCCACTGAGCTATACACCCAGTCCAGTCACAGTTTCCTTAGCTATTGAAAGAGATATGGTACTACTAACCTGACCTTGTGTCTTTGAAAATTAAATTATGTTGTTTAGGCCAAGAGCTTAGATGAGCACCTGCTATGTCGCCAATATTCAACAAACACCAGCTATTTTTATAATGATTATTACTGTTAATGGTTTCAAGCAATACACATTGAATCTTTAAAGTGATGTGGTTAGGTCACAGATTTGATGGGCCAACTGAAGAACCAGACTTTGGCAATGGGTAAGACATGGTAGTCACCTAGATAGGCTGGAGTTGGGGAGCAGGCAGTGGGTGGAGCCCAAGTGACCCACTTTCACCCTAGACTCCAAGGCCATAGAAAACAGTGGTTATCCAGTTTGTACTTAAAGGCAAAATTTGACCCCTACCAGCCATTGTAGGGAAATTGCTCAATGGGTACATAGGAATCCAGGAAGCCAAGAATTAACAAATGTCTATTATAATAATTCCTGAAAATTTATTTCAATATTTGTTGATGAAATCTCCCATCATCCCCCAGTGCTTCTTAATTCCTGTCCTTTTAAATGCTCTGTGGTGATTCTGAAGGGCTAACATTCTGAAGATGCATATGTGTAGATTTATTAAAACCCTACCACAATTCAATTATACTAATTTGTGCTTTATTTCATCAAGTATCATCAACAGGAATGTTTTCCCACCTGGTATTGAAAACACATTCCTCTCTAGGGGGATAAATGATCCCACTGAATAGACAGTTACATTGGCACCGTGATACCCAAGGAGCATGTGAAGGGTTACATCCCTTTGGAGGTCCACCTGCCTCTTATGCAGCCACTGGTGTGAATTACAGTTCCAAGTTCCACTTAAAATATAGGCAGTGATGCTGGGTGGAGAGAACCATCAAATGGCACAGTTGGACAGGGAGGGAATGGTTTTATGTTTGCAGATGTGAGAGGCAGGAAGTTGTCCAAGGTGTATGCAGATTGAAAGCAATGAACCACAGTGTGAAGAGGCTGAGTGAGCCAATTTCTGGAGTCTGTGTCTCTGGGCTTACCACATGGGAGGAGAGGGAGGTCATGGGATGTGATGTGGTTGTCTTGACTTACTGAAATACACGTTACTTTCTCCCCACCAGGATGTGCTAAGCAGGGTTTGAAATTAATTTTGCTCACTATTCTTGACTGAAGAAGGAAGGGAAGGTTAGTAAGATCCATGATGAGAAAATCCTAGAAGAGATGGAGAATCTCACACTGACAATTTGATAATAGAAACAATAGATGAACAAGAGGGTTTTTTCCCACTCTAAGGATGAAAATAATTCTTAGAATATCTGCATGTGTTTGAGATAGAGGGATTGTACTAAGCTACCATCCTGTTAGACGTACTAATTGCAAATAAAACCTGGAAAATGATAAGACAACTTGTTTTAGATGTCAGATGCTTAGAAGCACACTATGATATATTCCAGGGAAATGAACCTAGCCATTCCTATTTAAACTTTATCAATACAGCACCTGTGCATGAGCTCCCACTGTCTTGGTCCTGGATGCTCAGCATACCATCTCTACTGTACTGGATTATAGTCACTGAAGTGCCCAGCCAGAATGAATCCTTTGTCCCTTCAGCTGCTTCCATCAGTTATCTGGCCACATGGACATGAAAAATAAGACAAAACTCCCACCGAAGGTCAGCATGCTCATGGAGTGCCATAGACAGGAAGTGGAGAAAGTGGCTGCACTGTGGAGATTAACCAATCACCAGTTGATTGGGTTGCAGTGGAAAGCGAGGACAGGTAGGTGGCAGATTAGGAGAGGCTGCGATGACTTGAGTAAGGGGTGGTAGAAGTGTGAGCTAGGGTAGCAAGCCAAGCAGTTTCCTATTACTATAACACAATACCCGAGGTGATGAATTTATATGGAGAAAGAAGTTCTTTTGGCTCATGGTTTCAATTCATGTTTGTTTGGCTTTGCTACTCTTGGGGGCTAATAAAGTGGTATGTGGTGGAGGGAACTCATAGCAAAAGATACTGATTGATTCATGTCATGGCATCTTAGAAACAAAGAAAGTGACAGAAAAGGGCCAGGGTCCCAACAGTCCCTTCAAGGTAGTGTCCCCGATGACCTAGTTGTCTCTCATGAGGACGTACATTGGAAAGATTCAACACCTCACAACAATGCCTGTCTTAGAGCATCTATTTCTGTGAAGAGACACCATGACCACGGTGACCCTTATAAAGGAAAGGGGCTGGCTTATGGTTTCAAAGGTTTGGTTCATAGTTGTCATGACACTGTGCAAACAGACGTACACAGTTCTGGAGAAGGATCTGAGGGTTTTGTATCTTGATCCACAGGCAGCAGAAGGACTGTCACCAGGCCTAATTTGAACATATGAGACCTCAAAACCTGTCCGCAGTGACGCACTTCCTCCAACAAGGCCACACCTCCTAATTGTGTCACTCCCTATGGGCTAAGCATTCAAATACACAAGTCTATGGGGGCCATGCCTATTTAAACCACCACAGTGCCATAGCTCAGTACTGGCCCTTTAACACAGGGATTAAAGGAGACAGTGATTGACCATAGTTGATGGTGGCAGTCAGTAGAAAGGAAGAAAGTTAATCAACACATATTTGAGGAAATGTTTGGTCAGGTTGGGTGATTCTCTTGGCATGAAGGAATGTTAGGTAGCTTGACATGATCTGGGTAATGCACAGGCCCTTGCCACGGCATGCTGAAAAGCTGTGATAAATTCAATAATCTGTGACAACAAAATGTAAGCAGATAGCATTATTTAATGGTTACGGAGGGCAAAACCTCCTAAACTGCAAGTCATGATCTGACTGAATATGAGGTTTTGTGAAAAGGTTGTAACAAAGTTTCTGAATGCAGTGACCCAAAAGTAACTCAAAACCAAACACTTAATGAACCCAAGGCCTTTTGGGCAGTACTAGCCCACGTGGCATCACACAGCTTCCCCGTAGCCTGGCTTCTGGCACACAGTGGAACACCATGTGTTTCTGGTACCACCGTGCTTCACAGTGGATATGAGTACTTCCTGAAACAGCTCCGCTCAGGTTCAAGACTACGCGGTGTCATAAACTGCGGTGCTTTACTGCATGTATAAAGTTGTCTGCTCTTATGGAAACAGTGGTTTGATTACTGAAAAGAAACACAGTTAGCATTTCCTATCATTCCTCAGCATGTGAGTGTCGAATTCATGTCTTTGGAATATGTTGTGTTAGATTAAAAAACCTCACCCACATTAATTGCTTTGTGAATTTTATTTCACCTTTTAAAAAAGGGATTTATTTATTTATTTATTTATTTAATGTGTATTAGTGCTGTTTCTACATGTACACCTGCATGCCAGAAGATGGCATCAGATCTCATTATAGATGGTTGTGAGCCACCATGTAGTTGCTGGGATTTGAACTCAGGACCCCTGGAAGGGCAGCCAGTGCTCTTAACCACTGAGCCATCTCTCCAGCCTCTTATTTCACTTTTGATGTGGCAAAATTGAATATAGCAAAGTAATATCTTAAAATACATTAAGTATTATTTTAAAATCTTTGAGATTTAGTACGAATTTATGTTTGATTTGTATATCTAGATACCCTGGGGTTGTATAATCTGTTCAAAGAGGTTTGAATGGAAAAAGTTCAACAGATCTCGACCTACGAATTTTACCATCTATGTTATGATACACAGGCTTTGGTGTCTAGTGGACCTGGGTTCAGATCCTCAGCTGTCCTTAAAGCAGATAGATGATAGCCTAAGTCTCTTCCCTTTCTGTTCAATATGGATGCCATGAGGATTTAACTCACACAGTCCATCACGAGTGTGTCTACATTTTTTTTTGCTGCAGCTTTATTAGGTTGCTATCTTTATTTAATTTGTACTAATCAGCGTGCCTATTTATTTCAACATACTGAATTTAAAAGGCTTTTAGCATATTTCTTTGCCTGGCTTTTTACTATCTTATGAGTAATTTGAAGTTACTGAAAAACAAAGGAAATCAATTATGCAAACGTTTGAAATAATAACACATTGAAGAGGTTGCAGGGAACTAGGGAAGACTGCTGATTTTGTTGTGGTTGTTTTTTGCAGAGGCGTAGGCTCCTAAGAGGAAAAGGACCATTTCCAATAGAAGAAAAATTGAAAGACTTCATTAGAAGCCAGTAATCCAGAAAATTCCATCACTAATGGATGTTCAGATAACATGTTAACTTTTCCCTGAGATTCGGAGACCAAATCAAAGAAAAAAAAGAGGCTGAAATAATGAATGATTAAACTCTGGTTGGGCATGTGTCGATGTGTGCCTCTGAGCTCAGCATTTGTGAGGTGCACATAGGGCAACAGAAGTTCAAGGCCAGCCCTATAGCTAGTGCAAGACTAGCCATAATGAGACTCTATCTTTAAAAGGGGCATGGGGGACTGGGCATGTAGTCCAGTGATAGAATTCTTTCCTAAATCGTAAAGGGGTTCTGAGTCTTACTACCTCCCTCCCTCCATTGCAAAGCAACACCAAAAACCCCTCAGAAAATCAGGTGTCACTTTTTTCAGTGTGTCTCAAGCATTTGACTCATTAGAATAAATGTTTTATTTTAGAGCCAGGGCATCACTGAAAGCCGCTGGTATAGCTTTAACCTTCCCAGGAGTCAGCAGCTCCTGCCTTCCTTCTGGCCACCGCCTGACTCAAAGGCAGTCTTTGAAGTATTCATCAGCTTCTCTAGGGTCACTGGCCAAGCTTCCTCTGTCTTGTAGTCTCCTTCAGGTTGTCTTGTCTATTGACTTAGCACATACCGTTCTGTCAGTGTCCTCAGAATGGATTAGTGTCACTCAAATCCACACTGAGAGCCACTAGAAGTTCTACATGTGGCTTTTCTCTGCCCTTACAGGAATGTGATGAGGGTAGGATCTGTTCAGATTGGCTGCCTTTTATATTTAGGAATACAGGGCAGATAAATACCATTTGCCTTCTCAATCCCTTTATGTAAAATGCATGGCTGTTAGGAAAACTGTGAATATGTGTCAAATGACTTTTTTAGAGAATCACTTTGCTTTGATGCAAACACGATGTCATCAGAGACACACTGAGAGTTAATAAGTACCAAAGGGCTACTCTCATACCCAGATACAACATTGGAATCACCTTGCTGAATATACTACTCTATTAGCCCCCAAATGACCTTTTTCATGGCTAAATGATAGTCCAGCATGTCTCCTTTGCACCGAGTTACACACTATAGTGCTATTTGCTACAAATAAACTTCTTGATTATCATGGATTTTCCTGTTTGATATTTGCATAACCTAAACTATTGTGCTTTTTTAAAAGAATAATACTTATTTTTTCTTCTGTATGCATTAGTAGTTTAGTCTTTTGACCTTTTCTCTGATGGGTAAAAAAAGAAATAGTCAAAAAGAGGTATGTTTGTGTCCCTGTCCTACAAACGATTCTGGAAAACGTCTGGAAGAAATGAATGTACATTTAGTTTGATCTCTGTAGCTTACTGATCCCCACCAGGCTTTATTTTTGACCTTTAAACAATCAAGTTACAATTACATCATTTTCCCCTTCCCTTTCCTCACTGGACCCCCTCCCTGTTCCCCCCCCTCCAAGCCCTACCATGTCTTTCCCTCCCCTTACTCCCTCTCAAATTCATGACCTCTTTTTCTTTGATTGTTTTATACACACACATGCACACATACCCACCACCACCACCACCACCACCACCACCACCAGCAACAACAACACCATTCTTAGGTACCCTATTCAGTCCTTTAACGTTATTTGTATGCATATACAAACTTTACAACTTGGTATTGGATGAGCAATAGGTGGGCTCATCCCTGACGTTCATTTTTCTTCTCTCCACAGTCAATGGTTTCCTATAGTTCTTTGTCTATGGGTGGGACCCTGTGAGATGTCCCCCTTCTATGTGCACATGTTAATTAGTGTCATCGTTGTTCTGCAGCCATGTTGCTGAGGTGTTGCTAATGCCCGAGACACCATGTCACAAAAGAGGGGTGAGAATTACACTTATGTGTGGGTGTAAGGATAAGTACGCCTCCTCCTGTGTACATAGAATTAGCTGTTTGTGCCATGGAGATGCTATGGGTGTTGAAGTTAACCTTTAGTGGTCACTTCATGTTGGTGAAATAGAAACATAGTAACAAAAGTTGGTCTTTTTTTGTTTCCAGTTTCACTTAATTCTAGTCAGAGCTTATTTGAATTTTATGAAATATTGATATATTCATAGCAGTACCACTACTATGGGCCCCATTGGGCCACACTCCTGGATTCTACTGCACACAGTCGGCCAAATAATGTGCATAATTTTCTATTTCATTTGCTTGGAGGGATTCTGGTATTTGTAAAGCATTGTGCCTTTAGAATAAATTAGAATATTTATGGGCGCTTTCAGACTCTTCCTTACTGTGTGCGGCTGCTTGGTGGTTTTACAAATGCTTAGCTCCCAGCTGCTTCTTGGGGCCAGTTTTGACTTGTGTTCAATAACCTGAAGCATCCCACTGTAAGAATCAAGTGGGTGTGATGGTCCAACACATTATTTTAAACACTGAATGAAATCACATGGTCTTGTAAAGTCCCCCAAGAAAGGACACTTTCTGATTTGACATGTGCACACACAAAATCTCCAGCCAGCTACTGCCCTTTTCACTTGTCAACTTAACACCTGGAAAGAACCTTAACTGAAGAATTGCCTTCCTCACACAGCCTGTGCGCATGCCTGTGTGATGTTTTCTTGATAAATGAAAAATATGGGAGGATCCAGATCACTCTGGGTGATTCAATCCCTAGGCTTGTGGGCATGGGCTATATAAGAAAGACAGCTGTGCAATCTAGAAAGAGCAATCCAATAAACCATGTTCCTCTATAGTCTCTGCTTCGTTTTTGCCACGAGTTTCTTCCGTGGCTTCATTCAATGGTGAATATAACCTACAATCCAGGTAAATCTTTTTCTCCCCAAGTCACTTTTGCTCTTGGTGTTCATCACAGCAACAGGAAATGCACTAGATGAGTATTCTTGGAAGCCTTCAGTGGCTCACCATGTGTGTTGTTTTGCTATTGCAGAATGCTTCTTCCTGCTGCATTGTCTATTGTTTCTGGATGCAGCTTCTCTTTTAGCCTTGGACTGTTAGGTCACCATTTAAACCATTGCAGGACCCAAATCTGTGGGCAGTGCATTCGCTTCCGCTATGGTTCCATTGCAGTAGGCTGATTCCTCATGTTCTTCACTTGTCTGTCACATGACCTGAAAACATGGCTCCTCAATGTTCTAGCTACTTCAGTTACAACAGGCTTATTTGTCTTAAGTATGCATCATTTAGCAATGAGCATGATGCTTTACATGTGCTCTGATGAGTAAAATAGAGTGGGATATTTATTTCTTTTAATTGAGATGCTGGGACTTTTGACCATGAGATTATTGGAATGTGGGATTATGATGCACAGTGGCCAGTCATGTCCTGCCTCCTTTATCTGCTTGACTTCTAGACATCCTTAAACATGTTAACTTTGTGCCCATGATAATGAGTCAATCTCAAAATTGGCTTATCTGAAAATCAGAGCAAAGTCAACTTCCTCTCAGAGGCAGCATGTGAATACAGAGTAATCATTGAGGGGATCCAGGCTGCAATCTGTTAGCATGTGGCACCAAATGAGAACCATCACAGGCAAGTCCTGCCTGGCAGTGTCCAAGATTCATCCCACAAGATTATTGTGAGGTCTGATTATTTTAAAATAGCATTCTATATAAGTACTCAAGATGCATACTACATGCTCAGTGCACATTAGTGATCAAAATAACAATCTTTGGTGTTGGAGAGACAGATTAGCCGTTAAGAGCACTAGCTGCTCTTCCAGAGGACTCAGGTTTGATTCTCAAGACCCACACCGTGGCTCACAACCTCCAGTAACTCCACTCCCAGAGGATCTGACACCTTTCTTTAGCCTCTCTGGACTCCAGACATACAGTGGTTCCCAGGCAAAATACTACCCATATAGATCAAATTAATAATTTAAAATATTAGTATTAATTGTTATTGTTTACTCCAGGATGTGCATTAATGCTCATTTTGAGCAGGAATAATTGATGTTTTGTCACTCAGGACAGATATGAGAACTTCATTCTTCCTTGTAATTTGTCAAGAAACTGAAACACATGTTTATCTGGATTTTTAAAAAAAAGATATAATTTTACTGTTTTCAGATCTAAATTAGATAGATTTATTGATACTATATATCCCCCTGACAAAACAGTTGATATTTGGTGTTTATATTTCATGTGTCCAGTATTAAAAATATTTGAATTAGCCAAACATGGTGGTTCATGCCTTTCATTCCAGCATTTGGGAGGCAGATGCAAGTGCATCTCTGTTGTTCAAGGCCAACCTGGTCTACACAGCAAGTACCAGGACAGCCAGGGATATACAGGGAGACTATGTCTTAAAACCAGACCAAACAATTGTAGTAATGTTTTACTAAAGTGATAATTCCTGCCATGTAAGTCTAAAACTTCATGTCGATTTCACGATTTAATTTTGGAGAGATAAGCTTGTAAGAAATATAGAAGCTTGGCTTCATCTTTGGCCTTTGAAAGAGTTATTTTTGTTGATAACATTTGGTCAGGACAGAATGGCCTTTTTCTGGATAAGACTCTGAATCAAAGGCTCAAAGAATACACAGCAGAAAAATTGGTCCACCTGCTCCCCTTGCGTCTCTAATTTAGTTAGTGAGAGTCACAGGTGGGTAAACCTTTGGAAGAAGATTATTTGAAAACTATTTGAAACTTTCATATTTTGAAAAATGCGTTTGTGGCAAACTTGTAGCTAAAGACACTGACAGACTTGGGCCAGTTCCTAATAAAACAGCTCAGCAGCCATGAGAATTTAACTGAGCTGACCCGGGGTCCAGGACCATACTGCATCATGAGTAGCTCAGCATCTGTATCACTCCCCGCCTAGAAGTCTGTTAGATGATGAAGTTATCTTGTGAAGTGTGTGTGTGTGTGTGTGTGTGTGTGTGTGTGTGTGTGTGAATGCTTTGTCTGCATGTGCACCACATATGTTCTGGGTGTTTGCAGAGGCCAGAAGAGTGTTGGAATTTCCTCTAGAACTGGATTTAGGGTTGGTTGCGAGCTGCTATGTGGGTGCTAGAGCAGCCAGTGCTCCTAACACTTGAGCTATCTCTCTAGCTTCTTGTAAATGTTTTTATCTTTGTTTAATAAATATAATCTCAAAGGCTTCCAAACTTAGCTGGCTGGCTGTGGAGATTTCAGTTAGCAGATAAAGTGCTTGCTGTGCAAATCCAAGGGAGTTGAGTTGGGATCCCAGGCACTCTGGAAAAGCTGGGTGCTTTTATGCATACCTGTAATCATAGCACTGGGAAAGTGGAGATGTGAGGGTCCCTGGGCTTTGATTGCCTGCCAGGTTAGGGAAATCAATAAGCTCCAGGTTCTGTGAGAGACTCTGACATGGAAAAATAAGCTAGAGAGTGACAGCACTCTTGATGTTGATGTTGACCTCAGGCCTCAAAGTAAATATGCACACCCATGTATACACCCACAAACACACGAGTTCATGCACAGAAACATGACACACATACAATGTTGTCTGGTAAGAATATACATATATATGCCAAGAACAACATACTATTTCAGTACAGGGTGTAATATTCACACCAGGGCAAGCATCTCAGTTTCCTCATAGGCTGATCATTTCTCTGTACTGATTATTAATACTTTTTAGCTTCTTTATGACACACAGTTGGGTCTTCATTATCTGGTCACTGTACTGTGCAACAGAACACGGGAGCTTACTTCTCCTGTGTGATTGGAAATGTAACCTGGCTATGCTTACTCCATGTTTCCTTCACCCCTGCTCTCCTAGCTTCTTGGAGCAGCCGTTCTGTTCTCAGTGTCTGGGATGACTCTTTATACTGTGCTGGAGGAACTAGTCATCTAACACACCATCTTCCAGCCCCACCCAGTTTGTTGCAATGGCAGAATCTCACTCCTTGTGATGACTGAATAGTGTTCTATGGTGCATAGTACCACATTTGCTTTACTCATCCCTCATTTGATGGGCACTTACATTGCCTCTATATCTTGGGGTACTGTATTTATTACTCAGTTTATGGACACTTAACACTGTCTCTATTTCTTAAGGTAGGGTACTGTATTAGTTCACTAGTTCATCAGTTTATGGATGTTGCTTCTATTTCTTGGGGTATTACATTAATTCCACAGTTTATGGACTCTTATATTGCCTCTAATTCTTGGGGTACTGTCAACAGTGCTGTAATAGACATAGTGATACAAACATCTCATCAACATACTATCTTGGTTTCCTTTGGGCATCTGGCCAGGAGTGAGATGCTGGGGTGGAATAATAGTTCTATATTTAATTAAAAAATATTTTTAAAGGTACTTATTTTGTGTGTATGGATGCTTTTCCTGCATGTATGTCAATACATCACATACATGCCTGGTGCCCACAGAGCTCAAAAGAGGTCATTGGAACCCTTAGACCTGGAGTTTCAAACAGCTATAAACCACAGTGTTGGTCTGGGAGCTGAACCCTGGTCCTCTGCAAAGCAGCAAGTCTTCTCAGCTGCTGTCTCTCAGTGAGCCATCTCTCCACCCTTTAACTTTTCAAAAGAAAGATACCTACTATTTTTGTAGCTACTGTGCTAATTTACCACCAGGCAAAAGCATGTTAGCATCAAGTTTCTCCATGCTCTCATCCATGTTTCTTGCCTTTTGTTCTTATGGTTTGCATTCGTCTGGTTATTAGTGCAGAGTATTTTTCATATACTTGGCCATTATGTCGTCATTTGAGAAATATCTCCTTTGGTTGGCTGGTCATTTCTAATTGAATTATTGTTTGTTTTGCCATTTGAACTTTTATTACCATTGATCTCTTTCGAAGGTATTCTTGTCTGTCAATGATTGTTAAATCGGAGTTTCTGTTGGGACTTGGCCATTGGTAGGCTTATTCCATTATAGTACTCCACTTCATTACTTAAAAATACTGTTAATTTGCTATTAAAGAGTATCTATAACAGAAGCAGTCTTGGATAGTAAGCCATATTTTTGAGTAACTAGTTATTATAATTTTGTTATTTTATAACATTTGTTGCACACACATGTACACAGACATATATATATACACATAAATTCACATATACATGCACACATACACATATACACACATACATACATGCATAAATGTACACACATAGACATATGTACATATATAAATACATGTACACATATACATACATATACAAATAAAATACATACACAGATATACATGCATACACCAACACATATGCACACAAATACATATGCATAGATAAATACACATGTATGTATATATACTTATATATGCTTACACAAACACATATACATACATATATGCAGGTACATATGCACACACACAGACACACAAAATTACTAGTATGTTAGAGACAACTACTACTCACTCATAAAATTCCATTGTTAAATTCTCAGGATCTTGTACAACTCTTGATATTAATAAGTGACTTGAGATTTGTTATGCTGACATTATTTACCCCATGACTATCAGCAAATGCCACAAGTCAGTGCTGTTCCTTTTTCATTTGAAGAGACAGTTACTCAACACTTACAAGTTTGCTTGTGCTGTCAGTACTTATTTTAATAAAATAAAGTGCTATTATCTTGGAAGATAGTGTTTGTCCTGAAGTTTATGGGCAGGAAAAAGTAATTGAATTTGTTCTTTAACCTTTTGCATTTTTAGGGATACGGAAAGACCGCCGAGGAGGGAGAATGTTGAAACACAAACGTCAGAGAGATGACTTGGAAAGCCGAAATGAAATGGGTGCTTCAGGAGACATGAGGGCTGCCAACCTTTGGCCAAGCCCTCTCGTGATTAAGCACACTAAGAAGAATAGCCCTGCCTTGTCCTTGACAGCTGACCAGATGGTCAGTGCCTTGTTAGATGCTGAACCGCCCTTGATCTATTCTGAATATGATCCTTCTAGACCCTTCAGTGAAGCCTCGATGATGGGCTTATTGACCAACCTGGCAGACAGAGAGCTGGTTCATATGATCAACTGGGCAAAGAGAGTGCCAGGTAAGAATGCTAAACTCCACTTCCGTGTTAAGAGTGAATAACCGTTCAACAATTGGCCATGGTACTGTGGGGGAAAAGTAGTCGTGTGTTGTGACTAGTGAGAAGGTGATATTGGGATTTGTCAATTGTCAATATCAGCCCACTATATTTCTCTTGAAACCTTGGAAATAACCTTTAAAAAATAAACACCCAGCAAACTAAAACCTTAGACATACTATTTTTGGCCAGTCTTCTTTGCTCAAAAGACTTGGATGAACACTACATACCACACACATATATGTTCTGTCATGCAGAGATCACATATTAAAAGTACCTAATGCTCAGAGATCTAGGAAATTATTTTTATTTCCATAGATAGCATTCCATCTATTTCTATGGAAATAAAAATTTCCAATGTTAGGTGCTATCATTTCGAACACCTTTATTGAGAAGTAATTTTTCCATAAATAATCTCTTCATCAAATATTGTCATATACTAAAGGGCCATTAGTTTATTTGTAGAATGCCAAATTATTTATACAGTTTGTTTTCTGCATGGTTTGTTCGGAGAAACAAAAATATCGTGGCAAAACAAACACAAACAATATCCTGGGGAGCTTTTAGAAAGTTCCAGATGCTGAAGCGACTCTCTGCTCCTCTTATTGGTCTCTCAAGTGCTACTTTTATGGCTCTTGACTGTTCTTGTTTAAGGAGAAGGATTCTAGTTATGATGGAAACAAGACTGTCTCTTGCCTCAACTAATGGATTTCATTGCAGAAGGCTGTGCTGAAGCAAGAAGGGGAGGAGCCTTGTTTTCTGGCTTATAGATCAAATCATCGAGGGGTATAAATATAGAGATTTCTCCTTGGGCTTTAATAGATCTGATGTTATTTTCTGTGACACATGGGATATTTTATCTCTTTCTATAAAACTAAAATGCATGTGGCATTTTGGGTCTTGATATCCAGAGTCACTGAGAGAGTCTGAGTTAATGTGGATCTCCCCTTGGGGAATCTTAATGCATTTGCATAAATCCACATACGAACATGTTTGGGTAGGAGAGATCAGAGTGTATGAAAAAACAGAATAGATAGATAAATGTAAGCTTTGAGGGTAGTTCTAGTGGGCAAAACTTCTTGGCCATCTGAGGAACTGAAAGTTTTATTGAGCACCTAGGTATTTTACCAGTGTTTTGTGAGCCAGATTCAAATACCTCAGGATTGGAATTATGTGAGGCTATATGTTTTTCCTTGAAGTTTATGTCTGTTTTTTTTTTTTCTTACTTTGAGAGAAAAGAAAAGAAAGACATCCACAAAAGATTTAATGGTCATACCCATGAGAACCAGTTCATGGTTGCTGTTAAGTTTTTTGTTTTGGTTTGGTTTTTTGAGACAGGGTTTCTCTATGTAGCCCTGGCTGTCCTGGAACTCACTCTGTAGACCAGGCTGTCCTCGAACTCAGAGATCCACCTGCTTCTGCCTCCCAAATGCTGGGATTAAAGGCGTGCGCCACCATTGCCTGGCTGCTGTTAAGTTTTTATAATTCTGTAAACTTATCCCATATGAGATCTTGAAAAGACTAGCTCCAGAGCTGAACTATGGATAGATGCTGAACCCATACACATATTTTTTATTTTCATCTGTAAAGTCACATCTCAACATTTTATGATTGATATTTTGTTGTTTTTTATTGTTGTTTTATTCAGGGTACTTGCTGCATAGTCCAGGCAGGCCCTGAACTTATCTTCTTGCTTTAGCCTGAATAAGTTCAAATATATTATTCATTGATGGAAGATTCATGAAAATAACCTCAATTTAGGATTAAAATAGAAATCGAGGCTAAAAAGATCCTGTTTAGCTATTCCATTGTTAAACTCAGCATTAGACATGTGTGCTGATAAAGTAGCTAGCAAAACTACTCTCAAATTTCTTTATGCTAATTAAAAGGACCCAACATCTTTGGGTTAAACTACATTTTGTGGATTCGTCCCTTAGAAAAACGAATTATAGAAGCATAATACAATTTTGTGCAGTCACATGCCCTGTAACAACATTTTGCATAGCAACAGGCCTTGTCGATGGTGTTAGGCCTGTATGCTCTATGGGTTAGAGCGAGGGCAGGTGTCATTGACGGTGGGTCTGAATGCTGTATGGGGTGGAGGCAGGGCTCATTGGTGATGGGTCTATGTGGTATATGGGTTAGTTTGTAGAGAATAACAGATCTACCCAGGCTTGCATTTCTCTGATGTGACACAAAGCTTTCTGTCTCTCTGTCTCCATTTTTCTCTTTGTCTCTGCCTGTCTCTGTCTCTGCCTGTCTCTGTCTCTCTGACTCTGACTCTCTTTCTCTCTCTCCCCCCCGTCCCTCTCCCCCTCCCTTCCCCTCTCTCTCTCTCTCTCTCTCTCTCTCCACTATTAAAATGCAGCTATTGTAAGGCCAAAGCCTGAAAATAGCCATTGATTTGAAAAGAATGAAAACAAACCAGACCAAAGGCCCTCAGGATGGACTCTGAAGATGACTGTGGAAGTTCTCAGTGAAAATTGTATTTCCAAAAGGTTTTATATACCCAAATGTCTCTGTCATTTAAAAAGATAGTTCACACTAAAGAGCTGGTCTAGACAATGTCACATTTATGAGGTGATAATTTAGGGATAATAATGGCAATTTCAGAAAGGGAAGGAGAAACATGGCTAGGAAGAACAAGAGCAATGGAACCAGTAATGTGATTTGGATTTGAAAGAGATCAGAGGGGAATTTAGGGACAGCTTGGAGGGAGGAAACAGAGGTTGGGGAAAATGATGTAATTGCATTGTACTCTCAAAAAAATACACAATAAGAGGGAAAGACAATATATCAATAAAGAAGTCAGAAGGCAAAAGAATGAGTCACTGTAGCAGTGTAAACAGATTTCAGTTTAAATGGTAGGTTTTTAATAACTATAATCAATATTTTGAGTTATTTAATGTTTTTTCCAATAGATTATTAGAATTCTGAAGCTTTGCTGAATAAAACTGGATTTTCCTTTGTCTTATCCTCTGGCCCAATCTTCTTACTTGATATGCAGGGATTAAGAGGTGAGGACCTGTAAATGGAATGCAAGCATGGTTTCCAAGCACCACCTTAGCATCCCCCTATGCTGGGGCATCGAGCATTCTACAGGACCAAGGGCCTCATCTCCCATTGGTGCCAGATAAGGCCTTCCTCTGCTACATATGCAGCTGGAGCCATGGGTCCCTCCATGTGTACTTTTTAGTTGGTGATTTAGTCCTTGGGAGCTCTTGGGGGTGGTCTGGTTGGTTGATATTGTTGTTCTTCCTGTGGAGTTGCAAGCCCCTTCAGCTCCTTCGGGCCTTCCCCTAAGTCCTCCATTGGGGTCCCTGTGCTCAGTCCCATGGTTGGCTGTATGTTGGTCCACATCTGTATCAGTAAGGCTCTAGCAAAGCCTCTCAGGAGACACTATATCAGGCTCCTGTCAGCAAGCACTTCTTGGCATCATCGATAGTGACTGGGTTTGGTGTCTGCAGATGGGATGGATCCCCAGGTGGGGCAGTCCCTGGATGGCCTTTCCTTCAGTCTCTGCTCCACTCTTTGTCCCTGTATTTCCTTTAGACAGGAACAATTCTGGGTTAAAATTTTTAAGAAGGGTGGGACATTAAGATCCTTTGAATCTTAATGTTTAGCTGCAGAGGCTTGCTCTTCGTTGTGTGCACTATAATTCTTTAATACTTAATAGCTATTTTCTAGTGTACCTATGGAGGGAGGTTTACTTTAACTTTTTATTTTTTGCTTATGCTTTGAAGACTTCATGCATGCCTATACTATCTGGAATATACCCACCACTCACTACTCCTCCAAGTCTCCCCAGGAGGCCCACACATCTCCCCCCAATTTCATGGTCACCTTTTATAGTAAATTGATTAATTATTTTAAGCTACTGAGCTCAATTAGGATAACCCATTTGCAACCGGTTATGGGGTTTTACTTATTGAGGTATGTAGAACTGACTAGTGAGCACATTCCTTAAAGAAAAGTGACTCTTCCTTTTGTGGCAGTTATCAACTGTCAATAGGACCTCAGCTAGAGTTGGGGCCTTGGGGCACACTTTCCAATCTATACTAAAATGTTAAACTGCCTTGATCTCATAACTAAAGATGCTGTCAAGCCATGTGTGCCTCAGCCATGCCACTTTGACTTATAAGTTAAACCCTTCCTAAACTTTATTGAAATATGTACCTCAAAACCAATTTAGTTGTTATAAATTGTTTAGTTTCTGATATTGAATGACAGCTTGGACAGATATGTGTGCTCCTAGTGACTGGTGCTGGGTGTCTGATGGTGCTGATAGTTAACCTAGGCTTAGAGGGTGCGCTAAAGACCTGGCCCAGAAAAGGGGAGGAAGAAAACAAAATGTGCCTTGGAGTTTGAATTCATGAAGACTTGCTGCCTTAACTAATCTCTTTTGTGAAGTGGCAAACTCCTGACTTTCTGCCTGGGCTCTTCTTGTGCAAATAGGTATGAGTTTTCCCTTTTAGAGAGTCTCCATTTCACATTGTTCTGCTTTGGTTCCCTTCTTGATTACCTTTGGACTCACAAGGAATGGATTTCTTTTATGTGTATATCTGCTTTAAGCCCCATGTACAGTTGTTCATCAGGATCTGGGTCATCTCCAAGAGAGTATAGTTGTCTAGACCATCCTATAGCTCAGAACTTCTCCAGGAACCTAGTGATCAGCATCCTTAGCCCCAATGCTTACCCCTGTCATTCACATCAGCAATTAACAGAAGTCTGGAAATACACAAATAATTGGACAGATGAAAGGTGACTTTGGGACCTTCTAATTTTAAGAAATCTGAGCACTCAGTTTTCCCATTAACTAGGACCACTCTCTATGGTTGGGATGGTCCTGTTTTTACCTCCCTTCAGAGTCTACCCGATGTTGTAACATCTACGTGGCAGCTATGGCGGCTACCACAGTGAGACCCAGTTTCCATCCTTTCTTATTGAAAGGGGTAGAGTGTGCAGACATAAGCCACGAGAATCCTGACAGGTGTCGGTTGTCTATCCGTAGATGAGATGTACTGGAAATAGCGGTGGGTAAGGACAAGAGGAAAGGAGGAGGGCTCAGCACTACTGTCCTGAGATCAAGAGTGAGCTGCACTTTCTATTCTAAGAGGTTCCTGTGCATTCTAGCGATGAGCCTCAGTATCTGATTCCCAGTTATAATCAAACCAGCAGACGCTGCCCTCGGGCTGTTGCAGGATTCTACTACATTAGAAAATGGCATGGCAATGAAACAGAATGTGGCATGAAAGTATGGGTGTCATCCGGAGAGATGACAGATGCCGTTATTAGGGGTAAGACCTGCTTAGAATTTGGAACTGCTCTATATGGAGATCCCCAGCATGAGTACTATTAGTACAGTACTCTTGGCTGTGGTACACAGCTATAATCTTGATCAGCTTATCCAGCATCCTGCTGCTCTTGTGTAATTCCAGGTGAAACTCAACGAAATCAGCTACTAGCCTGATCTATCTTTTATGTACAACTCAGACACTGACATAGACATTTCAGGAAGCCTTTGAAAGTGCCTTTCTAGTGGTAAGAGTGTTCTTATCTGGATCCTTTGTCACATACTCCAGTGTCAAAGAGACTGGAAAGCCATAGAATTTAACTACCTGTGTACCACCGCTGAGGGTTCTGGGTATCTCCAACCCACACTTCAGGAACTGTTGGTTGTAGCGCTGCCATTTCCAAAGAGGATGGGTAATATCTAACCATTTAAGTGATTAAAAAAATGTTACTGTTAAATTGTGTGGAATTATATTCTCTCAAAAACACATATTGAAAGCCTAGCTCCTCAGATGTCAGGCTGTGATCTTACCTAGAAGAAGCAGCTGATAAGCTGAGATCCAATGAGTTCATATTTATGGTCTATAAGAGAAGATGACTGGTGTCCTTGTAAAAGGGCCATTGGGCATTGACTTAGACATATCTGCACTTGTGTGCATGTGCGTGCATGTGTGTGCATGCGTGTGTGTGTGTGAGAAGATGATACAAATAGACATGGGGAGAGGGTCGGAGGTAGCCGTTGTCTCCAACTTCCTTCTTGACTGAATATGTGAACTGGACAGCTGACATGTGTTCACTATATAATCAGAGATCACCAAAGTTCACCAACAGATATTGGTAGCTAGAAGAGATGAACTCTAACCTGAAAGTTCAAGAGAGTGTGACCCTGCCAGCATTTTGATCTTGAATTTCTAGCTTTCTAGTTTTATTCTGTTCCTAGAACAAAACACTGACAAAAGCAGCTTAGGGGAAGAAAGGATTTATTAGGTTTACACTTCCAGGTCAGGGCATCATTGAGGGAAGTTAGGGCAGGAACTTGGAGGTAGAAACTGTGGAGAAATACTGCTTACTGGCTCCATCTCTATTTCATCCTTAGCTCCTTCCTTCCTTCCTTCCTTCCTTCCTTCCTTTCTTCCTTCCTTCCTTTTCCTTTATACAGCCAGGAACCACCTGCCTAGGGAATGGCTCCCTACCACAGTCAGCAGGGCCCTCTTGAATCAATTAGCAATCAAGACAACCCCTCACAGATATGTTCACATACCATCCCAATCTAGAAAATTCCTAAATTGAGACTTTGTTCTCAGAAGACTTTGTTCTAGGCTGTGTCACATTGATAATGCTAACTAGGAAACCTTGCCTCTACACCTGAGACAACACACTTCTGTTTTAAAATTTGCAGTTTTGGGTATTTTATGTAGCAGCCTAGAAAATTAATATAAAGCATAGCAATAGAAAGCATGTTGTTTTGTTTTGTTTATTTGTTTATTGTTGTTGTTGTTGCTGCTGGGTGGGCATTGAACCCGTGGCTTTACACAAGTTGGGAAAGTGATCTATTGTAGAGCATTATCCTCCACCCTGTTTTTATTTTTAAGAGACTAAAATGAAATAATACATAGAAATAAGTATTGGGATGAAGAAAATGGAAGTCAGATGGGATAGCTCACATCCATATTTTCAGCTTCTAAGAGGTTGGGGTAAAAGTATGGCCAGTCTAGGGTACATAGTAAGTTCAAAACCAGCCTTGGATAAGGAGAATATAGAGCAAGATCCTGTCTCAACAACAACAAGAAGGTGGGTTGAATGGGCATGGGGACACAGATGTGTAATCTCAACACTCAAGAGACTGACACAAGAGGATTGCTTTTAGTTCAAGGGCAGTCTTGGCTACATAGAATAAGCTTGCCTTTTGGCCAAAGGAACAAAGAGATATTTGGCTCCTTTAGCATAGATTTGGCTGGTTATTTACTGCTGCATAGATTCTCCTCTGCATTTGCAATTCCCTCAAAGCTCACTTCTGGCTTTGAAGCTGATTCAGAACAGCAACAATCTCATGGCTCTACCTAGCAGATAGCTCTTAAAAGACTTTAACCAAGGAAAGAATGACCTTACGCTGCTTTCTTAGACTCTCTTTAGCAGTCATAACTTACCCTTTTGGAACTGTCTTGGATCTGGTGTGAGGTGTGGCTTCTACATTGTTTTTATGCATGTGTTTCTGCTCTTTCCACTCCATTAATTAAATGGTAGCCTTCTGCAGAAGTATATATTTTTCATAGTTGACATTTGAGTTTAAGAACTTTGTTAGTTCTTTTTTTCTTATAGATTGAAAGCTTTTATAATAAAGCAAAACATTTGACCATTGGTCTACATGTGCAGTTATTTAAGAAAATAAGATCTATCCAAATATATATATATATATATATATATATATATATATATATATACATATATATATATATGATCATATCATAGATCATATATAAAATACACACACACACACACACACACACACACACACACACACATTCATCTTCTTGAAACTTGAGATATTCTTGTAAGACCAGACAACTGGCAATTGGTGATCAGATCACTTAGGTGACTCAGTATTAATAAGGCATAACATTTGTTCACCAGGAGAGAAAAAGGGGTGTGTCAGGCATCCTCTCTCCCTTCTTCTATTAGGTATGGGTGCACCCCAATCTTGTTCCTGCATGGACAGTAAGTCCCTGTACACCTTCCTCTGTAACTTCATCCCTGTGAGTCCTAGGTTCTCTCTCAAGTTCTAAACAACAGTGTGTTCAGCTTCTACTTTCCACTGCCTACAAGGCAGCAGCTCACATTTTCACCAACATATCTGAAAAAAAAAAAAAAGACCCATTCCTCCTATCTGCCTTTATGTTGTTCTTTGTTCTTGCCAGGCCTCCATTCTTCCTGTTCATCCAACATAATCTACTTCTTTGTCACTACGTAGCATTGAAGCACTGAATATATGTTACTTCTCCATTCCATTGCTACTAGCTATGTCTAAATCCCAATATCTCTATGACAAAAAGCTGTAATAACTTGTGTGGGTGTTTTTGTTGTTGTTCTCATCCTTCTCTTTTCAATTCATTCTATGCATTGCTACTAAAATAATTTCTGGGAATCAGGTACCAGGTGCTACACTTGGCTGGAAGTGCAATTCATTGTAAGAATATTTGCTCACTATGTGCTATGCCTGGCGTTTATTCCCAACTCCTCGTACTACTTTGCTGTGACTCCTAATAGAAGTATCACAAACAAGTTAGTTTATAACAGAAAGGTAGACCCTACAGTTGGGACATTGATGATCTGAAATCATGGGTCAGCAGGTCCAGCTTGTCTCTGAAGGCTCCATGTCTGACTTCTGTGCCTCTGGTGGCTGCTGGCAGTCCCATTTGCAGCTGTATATTGCCAATGTTAATCACCACCATGATATCATGATACATTTCTCCCACATATCTAAGTTTCTGTATCCAAATTTACCTCTTACAAAGACACCACCTCTCCTAATTAGCTTTTGCTGCCAGCTTGACACAACCTAGGGTTACTGGAGAAAAGGTTCATTTGAGGGAATACCCAGATAAGATTAGCCTAAGAGAGCTTGTCTGTGGGGAATTACCTTAATTGTTCATTGATGTAGGAAGGTCCAGCCCACTGTGGGCAACACAGTTCCCTTGACGGGGTTTCTGGGCTGTATAAGAAAGTTAGCCAAACACAAGCCTGTTAATGAGCCAGAAAGGAGAACATAGAACACTAAGCATATTGGATTTAAATTTTACCCCAATCCATTGCATTATAATCTTAACTTTATTACATTAGCAAAGACTTTTTTTTTAATTAGGTCCAGGTAGACATTAATTTAAGGCAGAAAAATATCAATAGAAACTTGGCATTAGGACTTTATTATCATACGTTTAAAATCTCTGAGAAAGTAGATAGTAGTATCTATTTTATGCTTCTTAGAGCTTAAAAGGCAGAACTAAATGATACTTTGAGATCCATAACCTGTGGCTGACATGCTGTAGACTAACCTTCAGTAGCCCCTTATGTGATTTCTATTGAACTTGCTCACTCTGTTGAGCTTGAGATCCCCTGGCCCAGCCTTCCATCTGCCAGCCTTTCTCTGTGTAATACATGCATCTTATATTGCTTTCATTGATCATCTGCATCCTGTTGTCTCTGCCCACATTCCTTGCACACTTTTTACCCTAAAGGAGCATCACATCTTCTAGGGTTTTTTTTTTCCCAAAAACTTCCTATTTTATTACTAATGTAGCCCTAGAGTGAATTTGCCTCCCAAAGCAGCACTGGTTGACCAGATGTACATTCCACAACGATGTCAACTATTATGTAAAGCCCAAGGATAGCTCTTTTCAGCTTTCTTGTTTCCTTCAAGATTCATCTGTTTGTTGCTGGATGTTTACTTTATTAAATAAATATTACAGAAAGCCATTTTTTTAGATCATGTTCCCTCAATAGGTCCCAACAGATGAAGGCTCAAAAATTAAGATGGAGTCATTCACCATGAAAGACAAAGCAAAACCAAGTTGTTATCTGGGAGTCTGAGAAATGAGGAGAGAAAGAAATAATATGTAGATAGACTCCTTTCCATTGATGTGCCACCAACACCCTTCTTCTTGAATGCTTACACCACAGGCTGGATTGTAGCCTGCTTAGTAGAATGACTGTCTAGTGTGCATGGAGCCCTAAGTTCATTCCTCAGCACAGTATAAACTGGGTGTGGTGGTATACCCCTGTAATGACAATCTTGGGGTAGCAGAGGCAGGAGGATCAGATACTCTGGGTCATTCTGAACTTAGAAATTGAGGCCAGCCTGGCCTACATAAAACCCTCTCTTAAAACACTGTTGCTATAAGTGGTTACATAGTTTAATTCTTACAGTAAATAAAGTTGAAATCATCTAATGCTAACCAATCAGGTATTTTTCTGTCTCCTTGACTAACCTTGAAGAGAACAAACCGTTTCTTACTCCATGCTTTCTTCAGCCTGTGTCTATCCACAAAGCCCATCTCTTCTTGGCCCATTGTACCATGTTCCATTTCATCAGATGAATCACTATCTTGATTCTAGAATAGCAAAATAATGTCCCTTAAGAATTCCACACTAGTTGTCATTTTGTGTTTTGACAATTCTGTAGTTGAAATTCTTTTTTTCAAATGAAAGATGCTGTTTTTAAAAATTAATTAATTAATTAATTATTTATTTATTTAAAACTCCAGATTTTATTCCCTTCCAGGTTCCCCTTCCAACAGTTCCATATCCCATACCTCCTCCCTACCCCTCTGTCTCCACAAGGATATCCCCACCCCTTAATCCCCATCCCCACCAGACCTACAAACTCCCTGGGCCTCCAGTCTCTAGAGAGTTTGGTGCATCTTCTCTGACTGAACCCAGACCTGGCAATCCTCTGCTGGGGACTGTATATGGTGTACGCTGCCTGGTTGGTGGTTCAGTGTTAAGAGATCTCAGGGCCCAGGTTAGTTGAAACTGCTGGTCCTCCTACAGGGTGGTCTTCCTCCTCAGCTTCTTCCAGCTTTCCCCTAATTCAACCACAGGGGTCAGCAGCTTTTGTCCATTGGTTCAGTGCAAATATCTGCATCTGACTCTTTCAGCTGCTTGTTGGGTCTTTCAGAAAGCAGTCATGACAGGTCCCTTTTTGTGAGTGCTCCATAGCTTCCGAAGGTCAACAAGCTGAAGGGCCCAAATGAGGATGCCTTACTCCCGTTTGGGAGGGAGAAGAAAACAACCACAAGGGGGGAGAGAGGGAGGGACCTGGGAGGGAAAGAGGATGAGGGGGGAGGGGGAGAAGAGGAACATGATCTGGTATTGGGTGAGGAAAAGGGGCTGAAGCCCTGAGGGTCAGCAGAAAGAATGGAAACAGTCAGCCTTCTCAGGAGGTAGGAGGTGGGGGACCCTCCAAAATGTACTAGAGACCTGGGAGGTGAGAGACTCTCAGGACTCAAAGTGAGGGACCTTAGACAAAAGGCCCTACATTAGGGAGAGGGAACTTGTAGAGCCTACCTCCAGCAGAAAGACAGGGCATCAAGTGAGGGATGGGGTTACCATCCCACAGTCAAAACTGACCCATAATTGTTCCTGTCTGAACAGGAGAGGAGCCTAAGGAAAAGAAGGTCCAGTGACAGGCCCAAAGTGGAATCCAGCTCAAGGGGAGGCTCCAAGACCTGACAAGATGCTGGGTTTTTTTTTTTTTTTTTTTTTGGCCATCCGAATTTAATTTGTTTAAGCCACTAACTTGCTGTTTAAAACTGTGTATATAGCAGCTAGTGAGATGACTCAGCAGGTAAAGGTGCTCTTGCCAAGCTTGATGGGCTGAGTTTGATCTCTTTAATGCACATGGTGGAAGGAGAGAACTGATCTTGTGCATTGTCCTCTGAACTCCAGATTTGGGCTATGGCATGCCTGTGCACACATGTGTGCGAATGCAAACACACACACAGCTCAATAAATAAAAAGCATGTAATGAAAGATGAAATGATTGTGCAAAATCTTTGATATCCAATGAGTCAAATTACAATATAAAGATATCTTCCACTTAAATAAAAGTGACAGATACTCATATAAAACAAGTATTCCTGTGACAAAACAAATGTTTTCTTTTGGATTGAAATATCTTTTTTGACAAGCAGATGTTTTTAACAAGATGACAATTTACAGACTTCTGTGTTCCTAGAGGGTTTAAAGCTGTGTCACTTCTCTGGGTTTTGAGTAGCTTTCTGGGGTGACAGGTCTAGGCTTGGGGGCTTTACCTTTTGTGTGCCTAGATCTCTGGGATCTATTTACTGACAAATTGGTCTATTAAGACTGCAAGGACCAACCCGTGCACATTCAGTGTCACCATGGCTGACTGAGTCTGGTTTGAATTTCCCTAATGTGCAAGGAATTTATGCCCCAGTGGTGACAGATGTTAGTTTTTGTATTTTTCAAAGGATTAACCACTGGGGAATTATAGAAAGTAGAGAATATCAGTATTGGCCCTTATGAAAGCTAAGTTAGAGGAAAGATAAGGAGCTTCGAGTCCAGTAGAATGCATCTCTATTAGAGTTGAATTAAAAGAACTATTTCAAAATTCCCCTACAAACCCCATAACACTACAAACAAAACAACGACAACAACAACAGACAACAAAAGCCTCACCAAGGAGACTTGAAATTTATTTCACATAGGAGTCAAGGGTTTGACTCCTATGTGTTCTTTGGGTTAGCCTGTAGCATAAACTTGACTGTTTCCTTTTGGTACATTTCTTCCCATTCTCTGTTCACCCATGCCTAGCTTAAAAATACTCATGTTAAGCCTTTTATTTCTTAATACATCCACAGCCTCAAGGAAGTGGTTGAACATTGAAATTGATCGGCAAGCATTAGACTTGGATGAGAAGGAGCTTAGATGTGTGTTTCTTTCTTTCCCACAGCAGATGGTCACTCAGGTGAGTCACAGCATAAAGGTCAAAGTCATTAGGAAAACAAAGGCACTCTTGTGGCCATATTGAAGATGAAGAGGTAGAGAGTATAGAGGTAAAATCTTTGGTTTTTTTTTTTGTTTTGCTTTTCCTGGTTTGTGGCATTTGAACATTGACAGCAGATATCAAGGCCTTCCAGGTTGTTGATGTTGCATCTCATTAGAGTCATAAGCTTCTTTGTACTGAAATTCCATTTCTTCAGAAGGATGATTGACTAGGTTCACTTTTGTTCCTTTCCTAGAGCCAGGGAATCTTTGAGCTTTGCTTCGGTGGGCAACCAAACTCTTCCACTTCCAGTTCAGTTCTAACTCATTCTAGTTTGCCTTGGTGTTGGTTTTTGGTACCTGGGGTTGAACTTGGGACCTTATATATACTAAACACACAGTCATCCACTGACCCATACCCCTAGTTCCTGTTCAGCTTTGGATGAATACTTCTTTATGGTATAAGAACTGTGAGTGTGATGGTACATGTATGTATTAGCATATGTGCACATGAAAGCCAGAAGTCAACCCTGGGATTGTTTGCCAAGAGTTATCTACCTTAATGTTTTTCAGGGTTAATTTTTAAAGGGTCTATCACTGGTCTGGAGCTTTCTGATGGCTAGTATGCCTAACCAGTGAGCTCCTATCTCTGATTCTTCAACCATTACCCACTTGGTGCTGGAATTATAGGCATGTACCACCCTACCTGGCTTTCTCTGTAAGGGCTGGGAATTGAACTCATGGCTTGGCAGCACTTCAGTAGGTAGCACTTCACCTACTGAGCTATCTCCCAAGCCTGAACAGTTACTTCTTTTAGGAACATTCTTCCCGGTGAGCTGATTGCTTGGTGTGTTAAAACCTAAGTGCTGTTTAATAATTCTTGAGGCAAACTCCCTGTGATTTAATTTGGAAAGATCAAATGACCTTGTTATTTCTATCTAGCATTTATCACTCAGCTGCATCCAGCAGAGCCTCAGCATAAAATCAAGGAGAAGAGAAAGAAGTGTGGCTGCTTAAGAAAGGCGAAATTTAATGAAATGGTGGCAGAGCCTTGCTCTGAGGGAAGCAAAGCTTCCTTTTGTGGTAGTGTGTATATTCATTAGGCCATTATTTTATAAACATGAAATCTAGTAATGCGGTGGGCTGTTCTTGTGCTGTAACGTGGAACAGGCATCTGTTCTTGAAGCAGTTTAAGCTGGCTGTTAATGTGTAAGTAACACTACAGGAGCCTACCTGGTTCTCGTATTCTTTTCTATCTTATAGTACTGTCTTAGCCATGTTTTCTTGTAGAGCGCTTGTATTCATACCATACAGGGGAAACAAAGCTTTGGACGTGACAAATCACGTTTGAGAGACTTAGTGTAGTTTCTGTCTATTTCGTTTTGCCACATCTTTTATTTTACCTGGTCAGGATGTTTGCCTCCATTTCCTCAGACCTCCCACTAAGAGACCTCCCACTAAAAGACACCCCCCCCAACTGTTAAAGCTTTACCACCTTACACCAGTGCCAATCTAGGATCAAGCCTAGGGCACAGGGGCTGCTTAGAAACTACACACGCAAAAACACTCACTCATCTATGAATGTATAGGTGTATGTGGGTGTCGGTGTTCATGTGTGCTTTGCATATGGAGACCAGAGGTCAACATCAGATGTCTTCTATTGATCTTATTATTGAGACGGGGCCTTTAACTGAACCTGGACCTTACTGTTTGGCTAGACTGCACGACTGAGCCCAGGGAGTCTCTTTTTTCTATCTCCCGAGTGCTGAGATCATTAGCCAGTGTTCCTCTTAATATGGTTGCTTGACCACAGGTCCTTAGAATTATATGTCAAGCATTTTTTTTTAAATTAACTATGGCACCCCTTCAGCTCTAGAGACAGTTTTGGTCCAAACTATAGCACAAGGAAAAATGAACAAACATTTTTCGAAAGTAAGTTCTCTTACTGCACATGCTACAGTTATTTGCTTGTGTCTTGCAAAGAAATACTGCTAAGTCAATGAAATGTGGTGGAGAACAACAGGCAGAGGCTTCATCCTGGGGTCCTATGGAGTTTCCTGTCCGTTCAGATTCCAAGCAGCACACAGTTCCTAGTCGTTAATTAGCAGCCTTTCTTTCCTAGGTGTGTTCTGTGTAGAAAGATGTACCATGAACAAACCTGGTTACATCTCTGCCTCTGAGGAGTGTCCATCCCTCTACCCAGTCATGCAAGGGGCATGTGAGTGCAGTGATGGGCATCTGTATTTTACATGTGAAGATGTGCAGTGTACAAATAGGAAAAGCAGCTGACAGGCACCTGGACAAAGGGAGCTAGCCTGTGCTCATCTGACGTATGATGCTGTGGGGAACAAATGGATTCATAATTAGGAGGCAGGTTAGCATTAAAGACACAATTTGAATCCTAGAACATTTTCCTATGTGAAACTCTTAACATAAGCCAAAAAAGTGACTTTCCATAAGAGAGAGAGAGAGAGAGTGTTTTGTTTGGATTTTGGTTTTTTTTGAGACAGGGCATTTTGTATTTTGGGCTAGCTCAAGCACAACGTGTAGCCAAGGCTAGCCTTGAACTCAAGCTCCTGCTGCCTCCATTACTCAAGAGCTGGAAGTGTAGGTTTCACAGCCAATAGTAGCAGTTACTCCTGTTGCAGGTTTTGTGTTTTTGCTATAATTAATTTGAATAGAATTTGTTTCTCTTTCTTTCTTTCTTTCTTTCTTTCTTTCTTTCCTTCCTTCCTTCTTATTTATTTATTTATTTATTTATTGATTGATTGATTGATTGATTGATTGTGTGGTGAGGTGGTGGTGGAGGGAGTTACCTCTCTCCTTTCACCATGTAGGTTCCAGGGACTTAACTCCAATCATTAATCATCAATCATGTGTCTTTACTCATGGAGCCATCTTGCTAGCTCATATTTGGCTTCTTGAGAAGAGTGTCTTGCTACATTGCCCAAGCTGGCCTTGAATTTTCAATCTTCCTGCCTCATCTTGTTAAGTACTGGGATTATACATGTGGTACCACATGCAGCATGAGTCCAACTAAGAAACTGTACACAAAAATCATAAGATAAGCCACAATTTTGTAGAAGTACAAGAGGAGCCAGTTTTTAGAACACTTGAACTTTCAACTCAGCATGGATATTTCTTTTTCTTTGTATTATGTGATCTGCTGTCACGATTTCATGTTTGCTTTTGAAAGAATTGTCTTACCACGATGCAGAGCTAATTCAAGTTTGACTGTTTCTTTGTTTTCATTTGTTTTGACAATGTACTATGATAATGAATAAGAGGCTATTTGCTAAACTCTCTAAGCCCCTGTCAAATTTCCAAGTCAACATTAACTAGATTCGGGCTGCATTTAAATTTTTGAACATATCTGACTTAAGCTTAATGTATTCATACATACAAATATTCAAATGAGGTAGAGAAAAATATATAGGCAAGAGGAAGTATCTATTGAAGAATGAATCCTATAGTGATTACAATAGACTGATTATTAAAACGAAATCATACTTAACAGCAGGCTCCACATTATAGCAGCTCAAACAGAGCATAAAATAGGTTTTAATTCACATAAATGAATCTGAACTCATATAGCAGTAGTGATATTAATGTTTACTATTGTAAACTTTAAGAAATAATTTAATTATAGGACATTCCACTCAGTGACTAGCAATGTTAATTCAATGTAAATGTATGTAAATTCAGTTTAAATGGATGTAAAATGTCATAGTTGGATTATCATCTGTAAAAAACAATCAAAAGTTAAAGTTCAAACTAGGGTGGTAGCTCAGCCTGTACAGTTCTTTCCATGTAAACACGAGGATCTGAGTTCAAACCCCATGTCAGAATTATGCAACCTTGTAATCTAGGCTCTGGGGAGTGAGGACAGGCAGAGTTAAGGGTCCAAAGACCAGCCAGCCTAGCTTACTTGCTGAGTTCCAGGCCTGTGTGAGAGAGAGAGAGACCTTGTCTCAAGAGAAACAATGTCAATGGTTCCTGCGAAATGATACTTGAAATTGTCCCCTGCCTGCCACATACACATGCACCAGAATATACATGTGCCTGCACACACACACACACACACACACACACACACACACACACACACACAAATGAATCCATAGTAATCTCATACAGGGGAAAAAGACAACCATGTATTGCTTATCCTTAAAACATATTCCAAGTTTCTTACTACTATGGCTGTTTTATGGATAAAGATACAGAAATATATAAACAATTAGTTTCCCAAATAAGCCAGGCACTGAGAAACCACAGGGCACTTTGGTTTCTGACTGTGTGGTTGTAGGGCCACCATGGGATTCTACTTCATTTTGTCACTCAAAAAGTATCACATAAAGAAAATATCCAAAAAAAAAAAGTATTGCATGAAGTTGCATTTGACCATTGCAAGCATGAAGGGTCAACTTTGAGGGCTTGTGTGAACATCTGTGATTGTGTACTGTGGGCATATTTCTAAAAAAAAAAATCACATCATGAACGAAAATATACGTATTCACTTGTAACTATAAGCTCTTCTCTGCTAAAGGAAAAGTATTCAGGAAAAAAAGTGTGGCACCAAGGTTTTTACACACCTGTCTCAGAAAGTATCACTACCCTACGCTGCAGAAATACAGCTTCTGTGCTAAGAATGTACATTTTTTATATTCTGACATGACATAACATGTTAGTATTGTTTTCAATTTGTCCTTTTAGGGAGCTCCAAAAATGATGACTTGGAAGTCAGCTTAATTGTTTCCATTGAAAGAGGTAAATTTTCTGAGAGAAGACAGAAAGAGAGAGAGAGAGAGAGAGACAGAGAGAGAGAGAGAGACAGAGAGACAGAGACAGAGAGAGACAGACAGAGAGAGAAACAGAGACAGAGACAGAGACAGAGAAGGACAGACAGAGACAGACAGAGAGCAGAGAGACAGAGAGAGTGATTGTGGCTATAGAGAGACACTGAATACATGTGCAAGGGGTGTTGACACTCCAAGAACCACAGACCCACAAGATGCCAGAGGGCAGTGAGGGGCGCTTGCACTCCTGAACTGAATATGTAGCTGGAAATACTCTCTGTACAAACTGGCCACCCTATGACTAAAATGCTAGCAGGAAATGCCTTCCTTCAAGGCATTGCCTTCTGAACCTTGGAGCTTGGCTTGCTTCTTCAGTCTCTGAATAGTCCATTAATCAGGATTAGTGAGGGATCGTTTAGCCACCTGTGAAACATAAGCTCTTCATTGTTAGAAATCACTGGTGCGATGCACACTTTTTAAAAAACCCATGAGCAGACACAAATATCTATTTTCTCATGAATTTTTCTGAGAACCTTTTAATGTTAAACAATCACCACTTTCCCCTTATTTTTCTCCCGTAGTCTTCTCAGTCTCTGTATTTTACTATGTCACAGAAATGCCCCCCACAGTAGTCCGTGTTAAGTGGCTGCCTCCTTCCTAGCTACCAGCTTTTGAAGAAGTTGCAGGTCTAAGTCCTCAGAGGGTACAAGGCTGGATTAAAGGATCTTCCTGGAAAAAATAGATAATCAACTGGAGGTCCAGAGTTCCAGAAGTTTTACACATAATGTTGGTATGCTTCAAATTCTTCCCACCTGATTATTGTCACCTCTTACATCAGGAAAGACACAAAATAGATTAGGGCGGGAACCACATACTAAAGAAGATTTCATCAAGTAGGTTGAGCATTGAGAGACCACAGATAATGACAATGTCTAAGAATTCTTAACTCCAGGGTCAGACTTTTCCCTCCTGTAATTACTTCTTGATTCCTAAGGGCCATTCACTGACCTTGGCCCTTTCAGAGATGAACTTGCCTTGATGGGGTGCACACATTCATGGGAGAATTTGCATGAATATCAGACAATAATAACATGCCTTTTATGTGTGTGGATTGTGTGTTTAAATGTTTACAAAACCATGACACCTCATGAAATGAAACATTTACAATGCAACACTTTTTATTCCTTTTAATGAATGATATGCTTCTAGAACAGTTCTTAGAACCTACTAGGTGATTATGAAATATTTATGGAATGTTGAATCATTGGTAAAATAAAAACCAAGCCAGTACATTGCTAATCCTGACATTTAGGGATTACTTGAAAATCTTTTCGCCTTAGTAAGCCTTGGTACAGTTGAAAATGGTAGATATATGTTCTCCATTGCTTTGCTTATGCTGTACTTTTGCTGGTTATGTTTTGAGGTGAGTGCTTGAGAAACATCCAATCTCATCCCTATGGGGCTACAGTCTCTAAGGGAGACCAGAAAAGAGCAAATTCTATAGTCTAGTTGATTTTGGAAGATGGCAGAAGTATGGACGAAGAGAAACAAACATTGTAGATAACACAGCCATGGAGATGAGATGGTAAGAGTAAAGGGTCAAAATAGAGAACATTTCATTGAAAGATCATTTGAACTGTGTTCAATGGGGGGGGGAGTTGTTGTCTTTGTGGATGGAACAGGGTTCCAGGCAGAGAACCCAGCAAAGGGAGTCCTGACATGCAACAGGAGTTCTAGAAACAGGAAGCAGGCAACTGTGACTGGAGTGGAGGGAGGAAGGAGTGACAGAAACACATTTTGAGAGGGAGGGGGATGAGAAGCCACAGGACCCCTGTGACAGCTGGTATTTTAACTTTTATTCTGAGGGTCACAGGGATCTGTGGCAGAAAATTGAGGGACATGTTTTGTTTGGCTGGTTGGTTGGAAGAGAGAAGCAAAGATTAATAGCATCCAGGGCAGTAAAAAACCTTCTACAGCAACTTAAGTCAGAAGTGAGGGATGGTGGCAATTCTGAGGGGAGCAGTAGAGACCATTGAAGGGATAGTCATATCCTGGATGCATCCTAGGGAAGACTTGACAGGCTTTTCCTGATAGTCTGGGTGAGCTGTCTGGAAGAAGAAAGGAGTCACAGATGGCTATTCAAGCCTGAACACTTATAAAGTATAAATTGTTAACAGTAAAGGCAGAGAAGTCTACAGACAGAACAAACCTTTGAGGAGGAACATCAACTCAGTGTTGGACGTGTGTTAAGATGATTCAGATGGAGCTGTCTAGGGTTTGAAAGTGGGTCTGCATTTGATGTAAAGTTTTGGGCTCACAGGTGACAGGTGATGCATAAGATCTCCAACAGAATGAGTACAGAGAAAAGTAAGTGACCCACAGGGACACTGAGTTAGAAAGGAGGGATGGTTCTGGAAAATCGATTGACCCAGAGCCCATCTTGCTGCAGGATCTTCAAAGACAAATGAGAAACTGAGCAAGGATGATGGACATTGGTATTTGCCTGTCTTATCAGGGGTTGGTTTATATGGCAATAAGATAGAGGTACCTTTGGGGTTAGTTCTTGAAAAGATGGAGGGAAATCACTTGGGAAAAGCAAGTTTAGTAAAGTCTTTCAGAGAAAGGAGAAGGAAGAGCCTATGGCTATGCCACCAGGGAACCTGAAGATGGATTCTCATGCACTGGATGAAGAAATCAGAGGAAAGAGAAGGAATAGCCTATGGCCATGCCACCAGGGAGCCCGAAGATGGATTCTCATGCACTGGATGAAGAAATTCAGTGTGGGCAGAGTACCTACAGCAGAGCAATGTGCTTCCTTAAGGACTCTCTTCAGATTGTCCTGGTTCCTGGATGTTGGGAACAAGGTTTTTGACTTAGAATGAATGGAAGGGAGAAGGTGTAAGAGCCTGGTGTGGTGAGATAGTCTCCTACAGGATAGGGAGAGAGAAGGGATTAAAGCATTGTATGGTGAGTCTGGAGAGCTTTTAGTACCATCAGATGTTTGTGTCCAGAAGGTGTCAAGTGTGTCTTCTTCAATCAGCATGTCTGCTTGACTGTCTGGTGAGGTTGAATTCAGCCTAGTCAGCAGTTCTGCAGAATGAGCTGGATGAATTAAGAGATGGATCAGAGAGTTCAGGCTGGATTCAAACATTGCCTCTAGAAAATGGTGAGGGTGAGAGTGGTTGTTGAGTAGTAGGGGCAGCATTTTCTCTGGGTGTGGTTAGTTTCTCTAGGTATAAAATATCCCAGCCTTTTCTTAATCAGAAAAGCATGCCTTCTTGTTTGATGGACATAAAGTCAAAGCTGAAATGTAGTGATCATTTAGATTGCAGACTGGTTTGCAGTTTTTTTTCTCCATTCCTTTTCTAATGTACTTGAAATCCCAAAGGGACAGGTTAGCTCAGAGCACGTTTCTCTAGAGAGCAAGAGTATTCATATCCTTTGCCCAGTTTGCCCAGTTGTTTATTTTATTGATATTTAAGCATTTAATCTCCCCATATGTGAATATATAGTATGCAAGTTGTCAATTTCTTACTAGATTTGGGGTTTGCACATACTCCCCCACACTCTTGGGCTTCCTCTGATCTCTGCTATTTCATTTGTAATGCAGAAGCTTTTAAATTTGGTGCAACATATTCTTTGTTGTTGTTATTTTTTTTTTTTAATACTTCAATGTTATGTCCCAGAAGTTCTTGGCTGCACCAATATTTCTTTTGGTAGCTTTTCAGTATCTCTGTCTTTACTCCATTTTGCATTGATTTTTGTATATGGTGTGAGACAGAAGTTTTATTGAATTCTCAGCAAGTGAAAGCAAGCTTTCCAACAACATTAACTGAAGAGATGGATCTTGACATTGTGTGTTCTTGGCACCTTTAATGAAGTTAATTGACTACAGATATGTGGATTTGAGTTTCTCATCGTTCCATTGGTTAATGGGTTGATTTTTATGCCAGTTCCATACTGTTTTTATTATAATCACTTTCTAAAACACTTTAAAAATAAAAAAGTGCGATATGTAAAGCTTATTTTTCCCCTCAAGATAGTTTTATAATCAAGGTCTTTGTGATGCCTGACCAATTTAAGGAATATTTCTTCTATTTATATAAAAATGTAATTTGATAGGTATTGCATCAAATACTATAATGATTAGGAAAATGTGAACAACAACAATTTTTTCAATTAATGAACACTGGACATTGTTCTACTGTTCACATGTCTTCTTTATTCTTACATTGTTGGTTAAATTTATCCACACAGTGTTTTTCTTTTTCCTATATATGCTTTGTCTTTTGTTTGTTTGCTTGGGTGACTATTATAAATGGGATTGTTTCCTTAATTTTCTTTTAGATAATTTATTATTTGTATACAGTAATAGGGATGATTTAGTGTGTTGACTTGTACCATGCAACTTACTGAATTCTTAAAATACGTTTCTAACATCTTCTTGTAGCAACTTTAAGATTTTTCTGCATCAAAGTTTATAATATCACAAATAGAGATAAATTTCAATTTATGTTTTTGCAATCATGTGGTATATATTTATATGTTTTCATTAAATTTATATACATATGTATGTGTGTAATAATATGTATATAACAATATACAGACTTTAAAAATTTTTGAATGAAAAGAAAAGAAGCAGAATTATATTTCTTAATTTCAAACTACATTATAAAATTACTGTAATCTAAAGAGCATGGTAGTGTTGTAAAACAGACCTATCTACTGACCAGCAGAAGAGGATAGTTGAAAAGTTTTATGATTCTACACACACACACACACACACAACACATACATACACACACACATACACACATGCACACACACACATACACACAAACACATACACACATATATACATATAGATATATGCTATTTTTTGTAGCTTTGAATATGCCAAGCATGTGCTTTACTGGTGAGCTATTCCTGATTTTGATTAGAATTTTAATGTGTTATTGAATAATATACTTTTGGCTCTATTTTATCAGCTTAAGACCTCGATTAGTGATCTTCATAGAACTAGAGGATCTATTTATTTGGTCTTCTTTCCAAAGCTCTCTCTTGTCCCTTATTTTTCTCTGTTTCTGATTTTTGACTGATAAGACTTATAGCTTCTGTTCTAAAGTTACAAAATGCATTTCATGTATTATAAAGGTGCTCATTTTACAATGAACTGCCACAACATTTTGGGTAGATACTAGTGATCACTACACAGTGATGCTCACAAAGGAATTTTTAGATTCTCCCCTCTAAATATTGTAATACATACTTAAGTAGTTTTTCAGAATAGATATACATACAGATTATATATGTTTTGAACTGTCCATTGATTAAAAGTAAGTTGATTTCACACTTACTAATTATTTGACTGGCTATAAAATTCTAGGTTCAAATTCTTTCTACTTCTGGACTTTCAAGATACTGACCACTAACTATATTCTAGACCCCATTGCAGCAGATGAAATATTACTGGGTCAACCTGAGTCATTTCTTTGCTTATTGGTCCAGGAAGCTGTGGTTCATGTTGTGAATGAGAGAACTCCTCTGCTGCACCTCTGGGTTCTGGTTATTGCTTAGTGTAATTCTTTAATGCTTAGTAGAATTTTCAGTTAGATTTGTATCATCTTATTCTGCTTGGTGAAGTATTGTTTTGATTTTCTCTTCCCCCTTCTTGTTCTTGTCCTACTTTACTTGCATGTCTTTAATACCAACTTTCTATTTCTTTCAGACTTGGTCTCAATCTATTGACTAGGCTGGTTTCAAACTCATAAATCTCCTGCATTAGTCCCTCAGATACCTAGGGTCACTGGCATGACACTACTCTAACTGGCTTTGGCAGCCTTGTTTCATTTCTCCGTTTATCCTTTCCTGCAATGGATATGGGTATGTGGTCCATGCAAATGCATGGGGAGTATTGTGTTTTGGGACTCACATGCATGTGAATACATGTAGAAGCCTGAGATTAACATAGGTTGACCCTTTCTCGGTTGAGAGAGGGTCTCTCATTTGAACACACATTGAGCTTACACCAGTGATTCTCTTCTTCCTGATGGTGGGGATTACAGATGGGCTGCCACACCCACCTGGCTTGTCCATGACTACCAGGGATCTAAATCTCAGTCTTCAGGTTGGCAGAGCAGATGCTTCAATGACTGCACCATCTTCCCAGCCCCTGGCTGTCTTTCTGAAGACACTGGATTCCCATAAGTATCTAAGTCTTTGAAATTATTTCCTATTTTTCTTTCTCTTAATAGTATCTTTAGGATTCTCTTACACATGAGATGACAGATACTGGATCTTTAGACTTATCGATTTTATTATTGTACCTGCATATTTTTATTTTTCCCATTGGCAATTGCATTTTCAGTTTATAGAAGCCTGCGGCTTGTATTGCAGTTCCTCCCTGCCTCTGAAACCTTGACTTTTATATCCTGCAATGCCAGAGCTCACATGTTACTTCCTCCTACTTATATTTTTGTCCAGCTGAAATTTAAGGGTGGTAGTGAGGGGCAGAGGAAGGGCTGCTGATAGAGGGGACAGTAGCTGGACCTACAGAAGACCTGAAGGCTGTAGAGAAGCATTTACCTCACCATGCTCCGTACTCAGTGTTCTGAAGACAGGAAAGAGTGAAGGGATGCTCTAGTTTGTGCGGCCATCACAGCACATCCAATGGCAATCTGAATTTGCTTTCTCTATTTACAGTATGTGAGGAAGAGGATCTGGAGGGGGGAAGAATCCACCCATGAGAGTGTTACCTCATTGCAATTTTCTCCTGTGTCTCCAGTGAAAAGGCATACATCTAAACTACCTTTCCATTCTCCTTTGCTTTGTCCTCAGTGATTGTCCATCTGTCTATTTTCTTGTTTTCTTCCCTGTCCAGTGGTTCATGGTTGGCCTATTTGGATTGTTCATATTCATCAGTAAGTCAAGGTTTGGCATGGGCAGCTGGTCAGAGCTTGCCATATGGTTGTGTAACCTTGTTCCCCTGCTGTGCTTCTCCTCACTGTGGGTGAGCTGATGTGGTTCTAGGTCAGTAGGTGAAGCATTTCCTCTTACCAGCAAGTCTCTGGACTGATGGTAGCAGTTGACAGGGAGACTCACTCTGTTTGATCCTGGCAGAGATGCCTTCTTGATTTAACATTTTCATTTTCTTTTAGTGTGTGTGTGTGTGTGTGTGTGTGTGTGTGTGTGTGTGTGCATGTGTGTGCATGTGTGTGCATGTGTGTGCATGTGTGTATGTGTGTGTAAGTGCATGTACATGTGTCTGCAGGACAGAGGATGTTAGGTGCCTTCCTCATGTGCTCTCCACTCTATTTATTAATGATTTAACTAACTAATTAATTTTTGATAGAGGGTTTCTCAATGAACCTGGAGCTCACTGACTGGCTAGATTAGCCAGAGAGCTCCAAGGATTGATCTACCCCCCTACTCAATGCTGCATGCCCACAACTGTGCCATGCTTTTTAGGTATTTACTAGAGATCCGAATTCAGGTCCTGATGCTGAGCTGTCTCCCTAACCATTAGGTTTCTTTTCTTTTTCTTCACTAGATATGGAGTTTGTCTCCATCTGGCATCAAAACTTCTGGGTAAGAAGTTCCTTGCACAATTTCACACAATTTTAGCCAACAGAGCTCTAGCTGTTTATGAAGGTTAAAGGCTACGAAGGTTCATGGTGCACACCTTCAATCCCAGAGCTCAGGAGGCAGAGGCAGATGGGTCTTGAGTTCGAGGCTAGCCTGATCTACAGAGGGAGTTACAGGACAGCTATGGCTACACACAGAAACCCAGTCTTGGGAGAACAACAAGTAAAGCAAAAGTGGACAGGGGGCAAGTAACAAAACAGAACTCTCACTGTAAAGGCCAGAACTCAAAACAGAACTCTGAATACAGTATGGGCTATCAGGAATTACAGCCCAGGAGCACAGAAGGGGTCAATGGTGGAGAATTCTAACAGGAAGTCCTAGAGATAAGGAGGCCTTCTGGTTAAACCAACCCAACAGGATTCTAATGTGTGATCTGACCAGGATATGGACTATACTGAATGGTCCCAGTGCTCGCCCCAGGGGGTTTGTGATTATAAATTTCTGTCTTCTAGGAAGTTCCTTTCTAACTCTCCGTGGGGGTTGTGGTCACCTTTGTTCTAATTTCTGGAGGCTGTCCCATCTGCCTCCTATCCAGGGAGACAAAAGAAGCACGTGGTCTGGTCTTTCTCCTTCATTCAAAAAAACTCCTGCTTGATTTACTTTACATAAGATTTTACATTTGTAGAGATTATTTAATAGAGGTTTGCTGTAAGCCACAGCAAAAACCCAATGAGCTGGATAATCAAAATGGTCTTAGTCTTGTATTATGCAAGAGAAATTCAGACCAAATTAAAATTTGTACTCTGAAATGATTTTCGATACCTTTACTTTTTTGAGACAGGGTGTGGTGGTTTGAATGAGAATGACCTTCATAGGCTCAAAGCTCATACATTTGAATATTTAGTCCCTATTTAGTGGAACTGCTTGGGAATGATTAGGAAGTATGTCACCAGTGGCGAGCTTTGGGGTTTCAAAAGGCATTCCCAATTAACCTTCTCTGCTTTGTCCTTGTGTCTCAAGATGTGAGTCCTCAGATATTGCTCCAGCAGCCCTGCCTGCTGCCATGCTCCCTAGCATGTTGGTCATGGGCTTTAACCCCCTGAAACTGTAAGCCCCAACATCCTTCTATGCTTCAGTTGTGGTGTATTATCACAGCAATAGCAAAGTCACTAAGACACAGAGACTTACTATGAAACTTTTGCTGGTCTGTCTAGGCTTGAACTCATAGAAATTTGCCCATCTCTGCCTACCAAGTGCTGGGGTTAAAGGCGTGCGCCACCATGCCCCGCTCAGATACTTGCTGAGAAAACCATTCAGATGTACAGCATCTTGAGTCCTTGCAATGGAATGTGCATATACACATTTGGACACACAGGTGAGTATAAACAAACACACACACACACACACACACACACACACACACACACACACACAGAGGGAGGGGCATCACTTCTCAAGTTTCTTGTTACTTAACCATTCCAGCACATGTAGGCTGGCAGAGAGTGAGTGGATTTTCTCTACCTGTTTCCATCATGAGTCATTAATGTTTCTGTCCCTCTAGGATATTGAGACCCAATGAACTGTCACTACACACACCACACATGTCTTTGTTGCTGGCATCACATTCTATACACTTGGCTTTCCTTTGTGATACATCGCTCTTTGTCCTCTTTCATGTAAAATTAAGTTATTCATTGTCTTCCTTGTGCATCCCTTTCTAGTGATATTTTCCAATCTCTGCTACCTGGGCTTTCCAAGCTCTCTGCCAGCTTTTCCACTTCTGCTTCCAGAGCGTTCCTTCCCATTCCTTGCTCTGATGGTGACAATGCTGCACACTTCTCATGGGCAGCATCCATGTCCTATTCCTCCTTGCTTTGTGCCTAGCACTGTGCTATGCATTTAGTCAGTAAGGTCAAAGGGTACCAATAGTCCACAGCCAAGTGAAAGAACTGTGAGCTTGGTGGTGGCACTTAGAGTTGACTCTCACTCTGGAAAGCAGATCTGGGTTAATTAAGGAACGGTTATAACAGGAAGATGTTTCGTTACTATTTTTAAAGAGAATTACTCACACGTTTTTATTGGTAACAGCATGGAGACACTCTGGACAGCTGACTGAGAAACCAATCCTCAGTATTTTGCTGTAGCCCCCACCCTGAGTCTTGTCCTTTTACCTTTGCTCTTTGCTTCCACTCCTCACTCCAAGGTCCAACCCAACAGAAAACATTCCGTTCTGATACATTTGCTATGTATGGATAAGCTATTTCCCTTTTCTATATGCCTTTCCTCGTACCACTGTTTCTCCAAGGAGGTCCCTACTTTTGTTTCTAAACCCTTCAAGGCCAACTGTAAATGCTACTTTGTCTTTGACAGTTCTGACCCCTGTCACACTACAGATATCTGGAGCCATCTTTGATTCTTGTATTTACGATAGTGTATCTCACCTTGGACAGAGCTGATCATGAAGTATACATTCATTTTGATAGACTCTAAGAATATACCACTAACCTTTGAACCCAAGGAAGTGCTAGTCTAGTATCCTGTACACTGTAGACAACTGATGCTTATTGATAAGATCTATATTTATATTCTTACCGCTTATTTGTCTTGACTGTGAAGACACTAGTATGAGGAGGTAGGATATTGCTAACTGATTAAGTATGGCTCATGGCCTCCATGAATAAGTAGATGTTAATGGAAATTCCGTGATTATTTCCTTGTCTCTCCTTACTATATGATCTAGGAACTTGCCTGCATTGTAGGAGGAGGAAGCAGAATGGAAGGGCTTCAGTGAGTTGTTGATGAGACAGCAGTAGACCCCTCCCATTCTGTCTACATTTGGAAGGGTGTGCTATAGTAATTGTTCCTGGATCATAAACAATCTAGGAAATGCAGCTGGATTTTTAGTTGACTCTCACATTCACAGACACGGTCAGCAGATGGAACGAAATGGGCTAGAAGAATAAGAACTGGGTGATGGTGAGCCTGGGAGGCGAAGAAAGAAAGCTCTCAACTGTTTGTGGGGGACATCAGGCAATTCCCTCAAGTACCCTGGGTTGTGTCTACGATCCACAGTTGTCACTGAGCTGCTGCTACTTTTTCTGAAGCCTACTATGAGGGCAGCGCTAACTCTCTCAGTCACAGGCATCAGATTGATTGTTACCCCTTCCTACAAGCTACTTCAAAGCAAGCATTGATGACCAGTGAGATGGCTCAGAGGTTAGAAGCACTTCTGCACCAGCCAGGCAACCTAAGTCCCATATCCTGGAGCCACATAAGTGTAGTAGGAGAGAACAGACTCTACCATGATGTCCTGTGACCTTCTCCTGGGCATGATAGCACATGTCCCCCCCCCACATACATCATGCACAGACACAGACACACACACACACAGACACACACACACACACACACACTGATACATTAAAAATATTTGCAAGCAGGCACTCAGAAAGTCACTGTTTCCTTTTTCACAACTTTGCAGAGGCTTCTGGAAGCTAAAGCACAGCTTCCTATGACAACTAATGATGGCATCTTATTGATAGTAAGTGAAGTTTTACATACTGTAAATATTCTGAAACAAGCCCCATCAGACAGCTCTGTGACTGTCTCCAGTCACAGATGGATGCTGGACACTTTCAGTTCATTAATTCCTTTCACCTCACTTTAGCTACATGGCAGCTTGTGTAAAGCAGAAGTCAGCAGCATTTCTGCAAAGGACCAGATACTAAATATAGGCTTTGCATGTACTGTGTCTTTATTACAACCAATCCATTCTGCCACCGTAGCACTAAATTAGTCACATGTAACATGTAAACAAATGGTCATGGCTGTACCCCAATCAAACTTTATTTAAACCCTAAGGGGTCATCCTGGGCTGTAATTTTCCAATTGCGGATGGAAAGACAAAGACAAAATGTGCTCTGCCCATTAACACCGTCACCCAGGATTTGTCTGAGTTTTCTCTAATTTTCTAAAACTTACTGAGCAGGAAATGACTAAATTGACAACAGAGTGATCTAATTTAGTCATTGTAATAATGGGGGCTCACACTGCATGTTTGCTGTGTGCCAGGCATTTTGCTAAGCACTTTACATGTTTTATGTGATCCATAAAGCGAGTGCTCTCATTATTCCCATTTACAACTCACAGACCTGAGTCACAGATAGCCCAAATAGACTGCTGTGTTCATATATTAGCAGTATATTGAAGCGGATGTTCAATTCTAGGTTTCTTGGGCTTCTGTGCAGATGGAAAAAGAAGTCATTAAACAGAGAGGAGGGAGTGTGGGGTCTACTCTCAGTAGTCAAGATTAATATGCCAACACCACCCTGGAACGTAGCACATTAACATTGAGCCTCACCTCTCTTACTTATGAGAAGCAATTAGCTTTAGCGTCTGCTCTTCTCCCCTGTGAGATGGGTGTCATGGTAGAAGGCTGCCTGAGTGTGTTCTCTGAACTGTAGCACTCTATACATGTTATTAGTCATGTTTGCTTCTAGATTAGTCTTTTTCTTACATAAAATGTAAGCCTTTTAAGTGGGAATCTTTAAACTAGATAAGCGTTGCCTTTCACTACTTTGCTGCATAGATAATTCCATCTCTGCTCCTGCAACACTCACTTCTCTGGGTTTTTAATCTGTTGTATCTAGATTTGAGACTCTCCTCACTACGATGGAAAAGGAAGCAAACATGCGTGCACACACACAAATGCATATACACACATAGGCATGCATGCACAGACAAAAATGCACATACACACACTCACACACACAAATGCACACACACGAACACACATACAAATGCACATACACATATGCATGCACATGCACACACATAAATGCACACACGCTTACACGCAAATCCACACACATGTGCACACACACTCACATGCACAAATGCACACACATGCTCACACAAATGCACACACACATGCGCACACGTATGCATACACGTGCACTCATGTAGGTATGCACACGCACATCTATGCTGAGATTAGCTTTTGAGGGATTGCCTCATGTAGCTGTGGCATTGGCAGATCTAAAATCTGTGGGCCATGCTGGTAGGTCAAAACAAGTGGACGTTGTGTTACTACGTTGTGTTACTAACTACTGTAAAGCAGAATTCTTCCTTAGAGACCTCCCGGTCTTTGCCCTTGAAGCCTTCAACAGGTTGTGCACACCCACTGAAGTGAATTCAGTCTTGTTCAATGTCAATTAAAAATTACATCTAAGAACACTTTCACAGGCACATCAAGAGAGTGACCGACAACTACATCTTATAGTCTGGCCAAGTTGGTGCAGACGATTAGCCATCACATATAGTAAATTATCACATTCTGTCTCTAAACCTGAGCTAGAGAGAAGATCTGGAGAGTTTGAGTAGGCACTGTGGAAGCTTTGCAGGGTACTGGGCCTTGTAGCTCACTCACTGGTAGATGTTCCCTTAGTTCGATTTCAGCATATAACGTAGATTCATGTAAATAATATTCTTTGTTAAAAATAGAGATGATGACTAGGTGCATTATTTGAAATATCCCAGGAATCCTAAGGGGTCCCATTCCGTCTCATCTTTTAGGGTTGTGAATTTTGTTATGTTCAATAAAGTAGGTTCCACTATTTTTCATTAAAAGCACAAAACCCAGGAAGAATAATGAAAAAGAAAGGTTGTCACAGTTGTTTTCATCCAAATCTTGATGTTCTAGCTTCAGTGATAGTTGGGGTGATTTCAGATACTCTCTGTAGTCATTGGAAGTAAAACAAGTCTGTCAACAGGAAGTCCATTGACAACGTGCTTGGAGAAGTGACTGACGTAATCAAGCAAGTCTGTACCTAAACAGTTCACAGTGAATTGACTTAATGAATGCTTGTTTATACATTACAACTAGACAGTTACTTTGGTTTTCCAAGCCCAAATTGTTCAGAACCTGCACTGATGCATTATGTTATAATAATTGTATTTATTATAGTGTTTTATGATGCCCAAGTTTGGGTTAATTGAGAAATACATTTAAGAGCAGCAATTCCCTTACATTTAGATTTTATTTCACACTGTCAACACATAATAAGGGAAATATAACCACAAAGTAAAAAGTTTTAACCACAAAATGAAATTAAGATATCTTTATCTATTCTCATGTAGCAGCTTACATATTTAATCTTTTATGCATCATCTTTGTTATTATTTGATTATCTCCCAATGGCAAAGTATTTTTATAACTACCTTTTGCTCCAAGTTATATACAGACATCATATATATATATATATATATATATATATAAAAACAAAAATTACATCTATTATTCAACATAATGGAAAACATTGAATTGAGACTTCTTGAAGTCTCAAAGTGTTTATTATCAATTTCCTTTGTTGGTATTACAAATGCTAAGTGCTATGGAAAGCCCATTGAAAACAACTATAAGTACTGAATAACATGTTGAAAACTATCTTTAACAATGCCTCACTGAGCTGGCAAAAGAGTACAGCATTGTAAAAGAACAAAAGAATGTGAAAGCAGGAACCCTGGGAGCCAAGAGAGTCTACTAATGCTTCTAAGACCTCACAGCGTCAAGATTCCCATTCTGACCTGCACACAGCACAGAAGAATAGCTTTACATATGTCTGAGGCTCCGTTAGCCACACCCTTGGGTGGTATTGGAATGAATAAACCCAATACAGGAAGGAACACTAACCAAACTTGCCTAATGCAACTTTGGCTGAGAGTAGAGGCAAAGAAGTATGTTTGAAACATGCGCACCACAAGCTAATATAGTGTGTGCTTGCTTCAAGGATGGAGGTTATCAGTGCCTTCTGTAGAAACCACAGTCAGATTTCTTCAATGTGGACCTAGAAAGAGAAAGATGACAGAAATCTAAGGAGGACAAGATGAGAGTTGATACTGGAGGATGGAACTCCATGTTGGTTCTCAAGGATTTCTCATTAAAAAGATTTCAAAGGACACACATCATAGTCAGAAATCTTAGAGCAAGCATGAAATTCCCCATGCAAGCCACCAGAAGTGTGACAAAAGTAAAATAAGTTTGTAGAACCAGACTCAGGGACTTCAACCAGGGGTATTTTTGACATGGAAGATGACAGGTGGGTATGAAGTAGATTTAAGGAATGAAAGAAGACTTTGAAGTTAGCAGCAAGGAAGAAGATGAACACCTGGATGAATAGACTAGAAGACAGAATAAAAACAGTCTTTGAAAATAAAATAGTGTAACAATGGTAGTGAAAAAAAGTTATAGATGGACCAACAATGGAATGAATAGAGCACTGGAAAAAATGTTTAACTGAAGAATATGTCTGCGCGAGCACATGCGCGTGCACACACACACACATGTGAATGCATGCACACACATGTGCACACATGCACACACACACACGCCTGTGAGGATTATTTTAAGTGCAGTGTATGGAAGTACACTTCATTTTAACCAGGGTGACATAAGACAACAGAGCAGAGACTAGAAACACACAATGTTTAGAGAGCATAACAGCCACATATCTCCTAGAAATGTTAAAATCAAGCAGACATTGGGTTTAGAAGCTTGGGATATGCAAGCAGAAATGGAAAAAACCAAATGTCCAACAAGAACCCATATGATAGTGTGAGCAGAATATCGAAAGTAAAAAGCTCACCTTAAATAAAGCTGGAGATCAGACATAGATCCTTCAAAGGCAGAAGCACGTCAGTGAGAAGCTAGCGCATAGCTCCAACATGGTGAGAGGACATAACTTCCAAGTTAAAGCTCCAAATAGCAAAGCCACCTGTCAAACTAGAATGATGTGATGATGTCATCAGGCAGAAAGTTTTGTGCACATGCGTGCGTGTGTGCACATGAGACCAAAGAAACTTTGGAACATTCATTTTAAACCTAAGAAATAAGATTCTAGCAAGAATGTCTGATCTTGTCTGGGGCTGGATATGGAGACGAGGAAGACAAGGATAAATTTGTGAGACCATGAATGGAACTAAAATACCGCAGCACAATGATGATTTATAGACTGGGAGACAGATGATGAGGCAAAGTGTCATGTGAATCTGGCATCCTTGGCATCCCTTCTATGTGTCTCACTGTTAGTTGATTGTTAGGGTATCAGATGAGCCGATTGGGCTCAGCTAGAAATCACTTGTTTTTTCCAGGCATAGGGACATAAACATTAAAATATTTGCTTTCTAAGTTCTAGGTCATATAAGGAATTAAAATTCAATGAGACTTGACTGTCATGGTCTCAACAAGGACAATTTTTGATGTTGCATGCTCAATAAGTGGTATTTTGATATTGCTATAAGTGAGATATATATATATATATATATGCATATATATATAAATATAATTTTCTTTTACTATTTTTAATTTGTAAAAATATCTTAGGGATGATTTTGCTTCAGTTTCAAAGGCCATTTCATTGTTTTGGCTTTCAACAATACACATTGCTTTTAAAATTCTTCAAAATAAAAAAAAAATCTTCAAAAATTTCTCCAATTAGAGTTTGAGAATAATCTCATCAACATTCATGATAATTTATCTTTATAATTTTTCTTTTGTGGGTGGTATTTACTTTGAAAAAATATTTTTGTCAGTTATTTAATAGTTTAGTATCTCACCCAAATTTATCTGTAAGCATGGCTGATTTTGAAATGTATTTCGAAGGTGAGAGCTACAGACAATCAATGACAGCAGAGAGAGGGAGGATCTGTTTTTTTCCAAGGATGAAGCCTATGATAGCTCATCCAATCCCAGGGGGTCATCCCTAAAATCATGCACATATGAGCAACACTAAGTGAACCCCACAGATTAGTATGTAACAAGAATAATTATGAAGGAAGAGAGCATGAATTTGACAGGGAGTGGGGGGCATGAGAAGAAGAAGTAGAAGAGGTTGAAATGATATAAATACAGAATTCATGTATGAAATTCCCCACCAAAATAAAAAATAATGACTTAAGAAAGAGAAAACAACACAGTGCTTTGATGAGTTGCATATAACAATACTGTCCACTTATTTGTATAAAAATGTATATGACATTTTACTATATATTTGCTGAGTAGAAGGATGCAGACAATGCCTTTTTAGTCTTCACATTTTAGAATGCATATGGAGGAAGGACAGAACCCTTCAGAGTGTCGGTGACTGATGAGATTTCTTGGAACCCACTCCATGCTAATTTTACTAGGCAAGATGATAAAATCAGACGGTCAGCTGCATTCCAATTCATCTCTCCCTTGAACATCCCCCTCGCTTGCCTTCTTGGATTGTGGCACTCCTACATACTGGTTAAAGAAGTTCTTAGACTGTACAAGAAAACTCCGTGGAATTAATTTCCCAGCATCTTCTCTCTTTGATGTGTCACTATAAGTCTCTGAGTACATTTTGGTGGCTGGCATCGGTTCAAAGATGGCTTCTTGACTCAGATGTGGGAGAGGAGCAATAAATGAAAAAAATTATTTTCATAAATGGGTTAAAATATGTATTTTTTTAAAAATAGTCTTATATCTTCTTTCTTCTTTTTAGCTGACCTAAGATGGATCACTAATTGGGAGAGTTAAGAATGAGGGTTCTTTAAACAGCATCGTGTGTCTGGGTTATCTCGTCCAAAAGCTCAGATAGATACGCCCTGTAAAGCAGACTCATCTGTAGTTTTCAAATGGCTGCAGGTGTCTTAGGAGGAGACTAATTTTATTTTCTAATTGATTAGAAAGAATGACCAGATCATGAACTCTGAAGATCCTCTTGGTCCCTCATGTCCTGGACAATGTGTTCTGAGTTTCTATTTTCAGTTGGACAGCGGCTTCCTCTTCCTGCTCATTCTGTTTCTCCATTTTAAGGCTCAGGAGCATCCTATCTCGGCTTGGCCCTTTATAAACTTACATCCCACCCTCTCCTCCATTGCTGTTCCTACAGTGGTGACTCATCTCTAGGGGATATAAATGGTGAAAGACAGGATGCATTCTGGGATCTTCAGGAGTTACTTGTTTATGCTCTCATTCAATTTTAATAAACTGTACTGTGTCTAGTAAGTGCTACCCAGATGGTACTTGACCAATATTTGTGACATGTAATTAGGTTTGGTCTTCCGATAAGTGATAATAAAAGACAATACAACAGGCACCTTCAACCCAAGAGAAATATGGACTAAAGAGTTTGATTTCCTTTCTTTGCATGGACCTGGAGTTTTGCTTCTTAAAAAACAACTTCATATTTAGTTGTAAGACATTTTTGATCACAGGTCAAGATCAATAAAATGGACTTGAGAAGTATGTGGATAATATCTATTAAACTGCTATGCAGTAAATGTAAATGTGGTTACTACGTAAAATTATTTCATCTCTAAGAATGTCGAACTATAAAAATTTAGACATAGGTGATATTTAGTATCTGTTATTCTGTTGGGATATTAAACCTTATTCGGCATGCTTTGTTGATTTGTCTTTCTTCTTGGACACTTGTCTGTCTATCTTTGATTAGTATTCTTCACATTCATCATGAGCCCCTTTCTTCAAAACAGAATTGTTTCTTAGGTTAATCGTAAATGCCAAGATAGAGTTGTGCCTTGGTCCCAGGCAAATTGTGGCCCATTTTTGTTCTCTCTCTTTAGCTTGACATGGAGACTACACAAATTCTTTTACAACATACAAACATTTCTACAATATTGCCCACTCATTCCCTCTGTGTTTAATTCATTCAATAAAACGTATGATGGCTGCTATTGCTCATAAGAGGGTGAGGAGGTAAAGATGATAAAGAAATAGAATGTGCTAAAATGTTCCCAGAGAAGTAATCAGGACTGTGCACAGAGTGCTCCCAACCAAGTAATCAGGACTATGCACAGAGTGCTCCCAGCCAAGTAAACAGGACTGTGCATAGACATGCTCCCAGCCAAATAAGCAGAATTATGAAGACATGCTCCCAGCCAAGTAAACAGGACTATTCACAGAGAGCAGGATGAACAGGAAGAGGAAGGAGGTGGGACTTATAAATTTGAGAGACTGGTTCAAATCCCCCTTCACACACACTCCTGAGACTAGGGAGAAGCAGATCCTAGGAGGTTGCTGGATGGGCAGTCTACCCATTTGGTGAGGTCCAGTTTCCGGATGACACTGTCAAAAAATGGAGCGTGACAAGAATCTGGCCTCTGCACACATGCTCACAGCATATGCACCCTAAACCACACACACACACACACACACACACACCCCATGTATTAGTTTTACATATTAATGGCATGCAATATACTGTTATAATAAAAATACGGTATGCATGAATCAAATCTAGATTTCCTTAATACGCTGTCCCTCCCTGCCCCTCCCTGCTCCAGTAATCCCCACCAGCATTCAACATTCAGGTCATGGTTTTCCCTTTAGTTTCCAAATATGCGAGAGAATATCTTGTGGAGAGCCATCAAAGAAGACTCCTGCTGTCAACCTTGGGTACACACATATGTGCATGCCTGTACACACCACACACACACACACACACACACATACACACACACACACACACACCCAGCATGTATAAATGAGAGATAAAGTAAAATAGTCTTACAATTCTAGGTCCTTGGGACACACCTGGATTTGAAGATTTCCACTCAGTCGACAGTGTGGATTGTATCTATTGCTTTGTTTCAGTTAAACTGTCCCCAAGGATTAGACAAACCAATCAGAAAATTAAAATCAAACAACCAAAAGCTCGCAGATAAGAATGAGCTGGCACAGCCAGAGAGATTGGACAAATTCTCTAGACTGTCCTATGCAAGATTACCCTCCTTGTTTATAGCTATTCAGCAGAAGATTTTTCCTGCCATCATTGATGATCCTTATATCCCTTCATCAGATTTTTAGCGACAGGAATTGTTTGTTAAAATCTAGCCTGTGTGTGTGTGTGTGTGTGTGTGTGTGTGTGTGTGTGTGTGTGTGTCTGTGTGTTTTCCCCCATGGGCATCTTTATTAAGGCTACTCCCCATTTATCGCAAAATTTCCTTTGTCTTTGGAGAAACACAGGTTAAGGCAAAATCAGAGACATTTCATTGAAAGCTGGGGTAGCTATTCAAACCCAAGTATGAAGACATAGCATGTCTAAGCAGGATTCAATTTGAGAGCCAAAATACTAGAAATAACAAACTTGGTAATCAGTTTTGGCACTTGAACCCGGGCTGAAATCAACCGCAATGGCACCTTTGCACAACTTTTCACACAAAGTGATTTTAACCTCTGTTATTATATGCTTGCCCTGTTTCGGTAGACAGCCCAGCCTCATTCCCCATGGCCCCCCACAGGCTGTGTAATTTCTGCATCGAGGACTATTATTTGTAAGTGTTGTTCTGTCCTGCTTCTTTGTCTCAAAGCTCAAGATGCCTATTTTCTTAATAAGAGGCTTCTTTTTACATAGTCATATTCTGTCTTGGCATGGCCCCTCTTTCCACGAAGCAGTCGCACAGAGCGAAATCCCAGTCGATTTTTAACAAAGCACTTGATTTTTCCTTCTCCTCTGAATGTTACCTAACTCGAGCTTAACATACGAGGATACCCTGGGACAACTTTAGAGGAAATGGGACATGAAGCTTGATTTAAGGGCTGGTCCCTTGTGTAATTTTGCCCACCTAGTTTAATAACATCCGTCCTTAGCTTCATCTTCACTAAGATGTCATGTAGGCATACATATTACCACGTAAAGTACTAAATAAATACAACACATCACTCGGTGTCAGCTCACAAGCTACTGCTCATGGTGACGAGGTTGCTCTGTTATCTCTGCATTGGTAGGATGACCAAGCTGTAGGTCTTGTGCTTGGGAATCCATCTTTGAAAGGAAGCATCTCTTATAGGAAAGGGTAGTGGGTCTTCTGCATGGTTACCAGGGAAGGGGTGAGCATCAGACTGGATTGAATAAAGCACTAGTAACCATAGCTGGGGCGACTCTTTATCCTTAGGCATTAGAAATAAGAAGTTAATTTTCTTGGTTAAGTTTCCAGTGTGCCACTTCGGGATGAGAAAGTTAAGAACTTTTATTACTGCTAATGCATAGTGGGGTGGATGCCCACTTTACAACAGGGCCAGGACTGAGGTGAAATACATGAATTGTGACATCTTAGTATTGGGCAAAAAAAAAAAAAAAAAAAAAAAGTAAGACAAGAGAGACTTTATATTCAAGATAGTTTTTAATTCAGCCTTTTACAAACCACATTAATGAAAACATCTACTATGATAAAACTTTAAAGTAAGACCTTGCATTTTGTATATGTTCTCACATAACATTGTCTAAGGGAGAATAGCACTGGCTGGTCTCCTTTCCTCGTATAGTCATTTATATTAATGTCAAGTTCTCCTTCTCAGTGCCTGGGGTTCCTCAGACGAATTGCTGTAAGAAACATTGATCTGTATTGGTAAGGTTATAGAACAAGTAAGCAAAATGTGCCTTATTATAAATTGGGGTTATAAAATGGGATTAAGTGGGAAAAGGGAGACCAAATACTTGTTAAAATATATTTTTGAAATGAGTGGAGATCTGTGTATTAGTCTCTAAAACATTTGAAGTGTATTTAATTTTCACATTTAATGAAAAAGTGATATGTCCCTTTCTGACATACTTTTGTCAGCATCTTTGCCAATAGAAATCACCTTACGGCAGTTGTCACGGTAGCAAGCATTTCAGTTCGCCTCCTCCGAAGTCCTTTCTGGGATTTGTTATGTACCTGTGGTGACAGCACTTTTAAGAATCTGTCCCTTTTACATTTTTTATTACTTTAATAAGTTTTTGTGTCAGAGTGTTAATTAGTAAAAGTATACTAATGTCTTTTAAGTGCTTGTTGTCTTGTTAGAAGGAATTTCCATTAAGATCTATCTATCAATATATCATCTCTCTATGTATCATCTCTCTGTCTATCTATCTGTTTATCTATCCATCTACTTGTCAATCTATCTATCTCCATCTCCACACCTGTCTATCTCTAATTTATTTATATCAATCATCTGTATATCTTATTGATCCATATATCATCTACCATATTTTCTTCAAATAGAGAGAAAAAATGTTCGTAGTTATCTCTTTTGCTCATTGTTTAGGATTCGTGGAGTTAAAAGCCTAATATAGTTGTAAAGATTCATTTCCGTTTATATGAGCTCCCAGGAATGTATCATTTCATTTCATTTCTTGGACAGTCATATACACTGTTTAGCACTGTCATCAACATGTCATGCAAGACAATAGCTGTGGGTGATAAAGGTACTTTCTAAAAGATCCTGTGGTTGCGGGCTCAAGCACTGCCTCTTTGAGGAATGAACCCCTGTCCCTCCTTGCTGGCTGTTTAACTTCATGCCCCTTTATTCTGCTAAAGAGTTGCTCAGTGGAAATTCAATATGAATGATTTATTTAATTACTATTTTATCTGGCTTCTGGCCAATTAAAGCCCAGGAACATAAAGTTTAACACCCATTGAGTAAACCAAACATCAAAACTATATTCTCTGTCTCGGTTATAAATATCATCTAGTTGGTAAAATAACTTAAATACATGTCACAAACCAAAACTGATGTTACTTGATTTGGGTTTAATAAATATATTTATGATTATAGCATATTTGCTTTTCATTATACCTTTCTCTAGAATGAGCTTCAAACAAAACAAAGACTAGTGTTGTTTACTTTATAAGGAATAATTTCCTCTAAACTCAAAAGGCAATCAACTTCAAAACCATTACAAAATCACAATAGTTAAAAATATTGCTCGTTTAAATTGCTTTTCATAGAAGCAAAAAGCACCCAATGATAATCACAAGATTAGACTTTACCATAAGTATTTTTTTCTGAAATTGAGATAGTTTCTCAGGCATAGATAAACTAGGTGTCGGGATAGCCACAATACTGGCCCCATTATTTACTGCTTACATTTGATTATTTTCTGTCACGGCTTTAAGTCAAGTCTTTATGCATAGGTTCACTGTCTCTGTTAGTCTTGGTGACTTTCACGTCACGTGACACTGACACTCAGAAGCTGAATTGTCTCTGTTAGAATTATTTTCCCTTACATTTAGCATTTCTTCAGTAAGGGTAGTGGGATGATCATATATTCTGTGACCCACCCTCTTCTGAGGTAACACACTGTCCTCTGGCATAACTGAAATCTTACTGGTCATGTCGAGGATGAGTACACAGGCATCTCAGCTGGTATACAGTTCTTATCACATATACTGGATTGTACAAAGCTCCATGTGCTTTCTTTGAAGTGTTATTCTAGGGATGTTCCAGCTTCAGATTTGGAGGTAAGGTTTTCTACAGAGGACACCAAGTGCCCCTAAGTTTGTGTGTCAGTCAGAGAGATGTTGTTAAATTGCTCCAGTCCAGGATTTCATATTGTATACAGTCAGTTCTCATATTTGCATCTTTAACTTCCCAGCTGGATTCCCTTCCACATTCAGAAGTCCGTTCTTTACCAGGTAGGCTAACTGCACGTACGCACAACCATACTTCTTGGGTTCTTGAGTCATTACTGTGGTGTTAGCTGAATGACAGGAAATCATATCTTTACTGTCACTAAATATAAACTTACTAAAGTCTGGTAGTTTGAAGATCTTCTGGGAGATGCTGAAGATCATTAGATGCTACCAGTAGAGTGTTTTTAACTTGTTAAATGTAATCTCTTTGGGGAAGAGAGAGAGAGAGAGAGAGAGAGAGAGAGAGAGAGAGAGAGAGAATCTATGTACAGCAGGAGAAAGAATAAAACCACATATGCACATTATTTTTTGAAAAGAATGTAGGCTTCCCTAGCAAAACTTCCAAATTTAAATGATTTATCATGATAAGGAATTATTTATTGTCCACAGAATAGTTCATTTCTGGGTCTTTTAGAGTGTTATAACTATCTCTGTTCTACATGGTGATTGGGAAAAGCAGAACTCTTCCTTCTGCCATGACGCTGTCTTCTGTGGCCTTGAAGTATCTAGCTTGTGAAGTCCTGTGTATCTAGCTTTCGGAACAATGGGTTAGAGGTTGAATCCTTCTTGATAACTTTGGCCTTGACCATCACATTTTTCTGTTCTCATTCAATTGAAAGACCTTGGGTCACGATGGTCCATAGATGCAGGAGTGGGAGAGACTCAGAAGTGTAGTCCTCGCATAAGATACCCACTCGGGTGGTAAATGCAACTCAAAACTACAGGAGTGGTGCATGCATGTCCTTTTAGCTCACAGAATTAAAAGCTGAAAAGCTGAATAACATAGAGTCAGATAAGCAAGAAGTCATCTGGATGTCTCATACCATGGCAGCTTTGAGTCTTAACAGAGGGAAGAATGTGTGTGTGTGTGTGTGTGATCGTGTGATGGGAGAGGATGCTACAGTGAGAGCCTTGATCTGATTCTTCTTTCAAGAAGGATGTTAATCCCTACAACGCCCTTCTCATTTGGCCTCACTTCTTAAAGGTTATGTGACATCTCAGTGCCTTCTCCCTGGGGACTAACTTTCAGCACCTTCTCTTAGGAAACAAACCATGCAAACCAGCGATGAGATTGTCTATGAACAGATAAAGTATTATCGCATAAACAACCAAGAAGAATTAAGTTAATTTTTCAAATCCACACAAGACTTTTCCACCAGGATCCCAAAAATTTCTCCAGGATCCCAAATAGTCCAGTTTCCCACCTCTCTTAGTGTACAACATTTTACACAATATGATCTTGTAGGGAAGTATTCTTTTAAAAGGAAATGCTGGTAGCATTCTTAGCCGTCCTGTTGTAGAAGACAGAGCCTCATTAAATGAGCACATTCCAAAGCACCCCCTTTTCCTTTTGAGGTCCAGATATAGCGGCATCATTTCTCCCTTCCCTTCCCTCTCTGTAAACCCTCCGATACGTCCCCCGTGCTTTCCTCTGAGTCCAGTCCCCCTTTTATTAATTGTAATTACACGCATGTACTGAAATTCCCCCATCTTGACGTAAGCCATCTCTCTGATGTTTCCACCAACATACTTTTAAAATGTCTTGATTTATGACTTCCTCATTTCTATTACCATAAAAAAAAAAAATCCATGAAACTGTTTCCACGCTGGAACACGGTCTTTGGGGAAACCAAAATCTGTGTTCCAGGAATATGGTCGTTCATTTATTGGCTGCAGAATAGACTTTCTCTTATTCCCTTTGGGACAAAAAGTAAATGCTTTGGCCAGTGAAATGACTCAAAAGATACAGACACCTTTAGCCAATCCTGATGACCTAGGTTTATTCTTCCAGACTCAGGTGGTAGATAGAAGAAGTCTGACTCTTATCAAGCTATTCACTGACCTTTAACATGTACCATGCCAAACACATTCCACACCCCTTCCACGAGCATGTGCCTGCCATACACACACACACAACACACACACACACACACACACACACATGCACTCTCTCTCTCACACACACATGTAAGTAACTGTAATTCAAGATTAATACAGAATGAAAAGTCCATTTCACTTTAATTCTATAGAACAAACTAACTTCTGGGACCCTGGTACTTTTATTTTTATTTTTGATGACAGGTTAGATACTGCCAAAGGTACAGATGCCTTTGACCCTCATTATCTATGTATGAGTTCTCAGGAGGGAACATTTCTTCTGCAGAATTCGGTTTTATGTTTCATTTTTCTTTGGAATTCCAGTTTGAAAAGATTTACTGAACAGGATTTTCTAATTTCACCAGCTAGATGCTTCAAGAGAGAAAACAGTTGAAGGCTTCTGCCCTTGAAGGTCTTGGAATACATAGAGCTGGAGGGAAATAAGTCACACAGAGTTTATCATTAGGAACAGGAAGATGGTACTCAGGTAGCATGAGTTTAGAGAAAGGGAAAAGATCATGAATTACATTGGAGGAGAGCTGCAGAAACGAAATCAGCTCTGAGCTGGATATGAGTCAGGCCTTGTTAGAGGGCTAGAGGACCAGCAGTCAGTCAGGAAACCATCTCATGAGAGGAAATCATATTATGAACAAAAGCTCCGCGTCTATCCTGCTTCCTGCCTTTCGCTTTTGTTACTATGCAAAGTAAAGGATGTCTTTGTGGCATTTCATACAGACTTGCTTCTTCCTTAGCCTCCTCTAGGCCCACTGCACTCACTGCCCTTCCAGTACTCCCATACCCCCCTGTTTTCCTCTCTCTCCCATCCCATTTCTTCCGCACTAATTTCCGTGTGCTGCCTAGCATAAACCAAAGCCTCTTCTCTGTCCAGGCCAGATGGTTGGGTGTACCCATGGCTCTCTGACCTCTAATCCCACTCTTACTTTCTCTGGACCCTGTGCAGACTCCTGGCTGCCTTCCTTTTACCTCTCCAGTGGTAATAGGTCATTACCTCCAGTACTAAGCTGGATGTCCCCAAATTCCTCAACGACTATTTTTTTTTTTCTGATATGGTTGTCTTTTTCACCCAGCTAGTTGGGAGCACCAATGAGGGAGCACGTTCCACCTTTTAAAATTTTTCTTGTTATGCTCTACAACATGTTTTAATTGTGAATAAAACATATGTAGCACACAATTTGCCACTCCAAACCTTCTAGGTGTGGTGTTTTGCATCTTGAGTATGACAGTGCCACACAGACACTAACATCACCCATCTGAACGACTGTCTTATCATCATCTCAGATTGAAACTCTAAGTCTACTAGGCAGTAACTCTCCCTCCTCCATCCCTGGTAACCTCTAATCTACGTTCTGTATCCACGAATCTGACTGTTCAAGGGAATGGATGTAAATGGAATTCTACTGTATAGGTCCTTCTGTTGCAATAGCGAATAACACGAATAATAGCGAACGAATAACACGTGCTTTTTCTGTTTTTCCTTTTTATATCTGTATCTTTATTTTTTACGTATTCCCTTTACATCCCACTCACTGCTCCCTCCCACTCACCCCTCCACAGTCCTTCTCCACTCACCCTTCCCCTTCTCTCTGAGCAGGTGGGGGCACCTGGATATCTCTCCACCCTGGCATAATGTTTTTTATTTTTTCTTTTCGAGACAGGGTTTCTCTGCTATGTAGCCCTGGTTGTCCTAGAACTCACTCTGTAGACCAGGCTGGCCTCGAACTCAGAAATCCACCTGCCTCTGCCTCCCAAGTGCTGGGATTAAAGGTGTATGCCACCACTGCCCGGCCTGGCATAATGTTTTTAAGGCTCATCCTGGTAGCTGAGTGATTCCTAGGGCTTACAATATAATGTTGCCATTTGGTTTTAGTGTTTAAAGATTTATTCAGTTTTATTTATGTGTATGAGTGTTTGCCTGCATAGAATGTATGTGTATTGTGCATGTGTATGGGTGCAGGCCTTGGTGCCCATGGAAACCAAAAGAAACCATCAGATACCTAGGAATTAGGGATGATTGTTAGCTGCCATGTGAGTGCTGGGATCCAAGGATGGGCTGTCTGAGAACAACAGCAAGTGCTCTAACCACTGAGCAATCTCTCAGCTCCAATTCACATGGTTGTCCCATCCTTTATCTGTTCTAATAGCTGGCACCATGGGAAGTAACACAAAATAAATATGAAAGACAGAAAAGAAATACAGTTTCATGTTATACGGACACTCGGAGACATTCTTGGGAACAGAGACACTGTAGCTTAGAGTTTGGAAGACACCTAGAAGAAATGAGGAAGACGAGACACATTGGGCATGGACAGGAAGGGTTTGCAGTTCTTGAAGTCTCTGGGTTCTTCTGTGAGAAGTCATGTTTTCAGTTTGCCTGGGGACTCTCATCCCTGTTACAAAAATGAGGGGTTTTGTTTTGTTTTGTTTGTTGTTGTTGTTTTGTTTTTGTTTTTGTTTTGTTTGTTTGCTTTGTTTGTTGTTGTTGTTTTGTTTCTGTAACCCATGTTTGATACTCTGTGTTAGCTCTTCCGTTGCCAGAGATGACAAGATGACTGGAAAGGAAGTTAGAATCAAAGCAAGCAGGCGGCATCTCGATCTGTGTCAATGTGTCTGATACACACTGTGATGCATTTAATATTCGCTGTGCCCGGAAGTGAGCATGCTGCACTGAGTGGTTACACACATCTAACACGCAAATGTCTGCGCTGTTTACTTGGACATTTTCCCCATTTGAAGGTTGTGAAGATAAGATCATAAAGACAAAATAATAAAACCCTTTTTTTGTGGTATATATTGAAACTGTACTTGATGCTATCAATGAGGTAACATGTACATAGATGTCTGCTTTATATGATAGATAACCTAGTTCTGTATTATACAAATCTTTATCTCTATATGGAAATTGTATATATCATATATAACCCTTCTATAACTATGTGTCTTACACATCTTATACATGCTCTCTCTCAATATACATAATGCAAATGCATATTGCAGTTGTCCTAAGCAATTGTCAACTTGAGAAGAGGATCCTCCTGGGCTCCATGAATTTAATAAAATGGCAGTCAGTTGTTAAGAGGCTTCAGGGTTTACCTTGCACCCAGTGATGCCCCCAGAATGGGACGGCGTGTTGATCTAATACCATTTCTCTTGTTGGATCAGATGTGGCTCACAGTATAGAAACCTACATTCTTCCTTCTTTCAGGTCACAACTCTCTGGTTAATGGGCAAAAGTCAAGTCACAACAAAAACAAGCCACAGAAAGGAGGGCAGAAGATTGAGGGCAGTGAATTATTCCTAAGCCTGGGCTATCTCAGTCTTCACTGCCGCCCTTTCCTCTGCCCCCAGTGATCTCATCCTCATATGTCCCAACATGCACAGTGCTTAACAATGTACAATGTGTTTTACTTTTAAGTAACTTGATTGAGCCTTTGAACATTGTGGCAGGAAGATGAGTGACTTACACAGGACTGAACAATACCCAGCAGAAAAGCTAAGGCTTGCGCTGATGCCATCTAATGGGCCACACGGCCACTTCATTTGAAAGCTGTGTTTCCTTTCATGATGAAGCAGTACTAGGGATTCTATTACAGACTTTGTTCACTTCTTTATATGGCAAACTGATGATATGATATCAGATGATCTAGAACATTACATCGTGATGTATGAGCTCCATATGAAGTAATTTATCTACAATCTTCCTGTCAAATGATTTCCACTTTTCCCAAGGGCTACAGAGAAGCAAATGAATGTTCATGTCACCAGCAGCTGTCTAGCAAGTAGCAAAAGTAAAAATTTCGGATTGAGTCCAGATGTCCCTCGTGATATAGTCCACAGACTAATCTCCCTTCTCCCAGACTTCCCTCATCTATGCTCAAATATGCGACACTCCAAAACTCTGAGGCTCCCTCTAGCATGAAGATTGGATTTTTATTCGCAGACAGTGTGTATTATGTAGCCGAAGCTATGCCCTCACTGACTCTGTCGCCCATGTGGGCTTTGGACTTGCAATCCTTCTGTTTCAGCTTTCTAAATACTGAGATGATAGGTGTGTGCCACACTGCCCAACCAGAAGCCTAAGTTGTCTGGTGCCACAGAGGATGCAGGTTGTTAATTTTCCCACCTTGTGACTCGAATCTTGGGGCTTAAAATATTTATTTCAATTGCTGCACACACACACAAACATAAATATACATGCACAAGTATACACATATACACATATATAAGCACACACACACACACACACACATCTAAATATGTAGACACAACCTGCTCAGTCAATGTTACTTGTATATATGCAATTTCAAGGTTGGTCATGTGGTATTGGACAACCAATTGGAGGTCAGAAAAAGAGGCCTGAGGCCATGAATTGGAGAGTAAGCAAAGAGGGAGGTAAGGGGAAGAAAAGGAGGGGGAAAGGAATAAAGGACACAGGGGGGAAAATGACATATTTTCAAAATTTCAAAAAATAAAATCATTCATTCAAAAAATAGAAATGAAAAACTATGACCATTAAATTTACTGTACATTTTTCAAATATATTCTTTGATCTCTCTTACATATCTTGACCAGCATGTATAATCCTAGGCATGAATATACTTGATGAAAACTTGTTGACTTAAGTGGCAAAAGATTCCCTCAAATAAACTCAAAATCAAGGCAGAAGAGCCTGCTGATGTGTTAGCATTTCCGTCATGATGTAATTCAGTACAAGTCAGAGGCGAGCCCTTTTCTCCTTACTACTCCATGCATGACAAGAGGTAGTCCAGAACCTGACACCAAAAGCAAATTCAGGTGGGTATGTCAGAGTAAGCACAGAGCCTGTAGGGTACAGACTAGTTCGTTCGGTCAGGATAGTAGGATACCCTAGCGAGACTATCTCTGTCTTTCTGTCTCTGCCCCCCCCCCTCTGTGTGTGTGTGTGTGTGTGTGTGTAGGCCCCAGGGAAAACTTTGGCAGTCATTCCTTAGAAACTGATTTGATTTTCTGCCCCCAGGATTATCTTTTCTATTAATTTTGAGATTGTAATAGAATGACATCATTTCTCCCTTCCCGTCCCTCCCTCCAAGCTCTTGCTTTGTTTCTTGAGACAAGGTCTCTCACTGGCCTGAGACTCACTCACCAGTTACCCTGTATCATTATAAAATTGTCTTTACCATCAGGAGTTAGATGATCATTGGAACAGAGAGAGAAGAAGCAAAGAGAAAAATGGCATAAGCCCCACCCCCTTTTTTTCCACAGTGTATTTTCACTTGAAAAAAAGTTGTCGAAAGTTTCCATTTCCCTGAATTCCAAGACAGGTTTCTTATTTTGGTTTAAAAATCAATCTTTAAAACTAATATCCCAATAGTGTAATCTCCTCAAGGCAGAGAGAATATTTCTATGTCTTTCATGTAGCCTCCTCATGTCTTGAACATTTTCCAACTGAAGTATGGAGCCTGTTTTAGAGGACATAACAGCAAGGAGGCTGGGGGAGCAGACAAGCAATTTGGGGTGAGTTCATAGGACTATCACTCTGCAATAAGAGAGATTGAGCATGAATGGAAACCCAAGTCTAAATCCCAGGTCCATCAGAATTCCAGAGAGAGGAGAACAAATGACATCTGCCATACCTACCAGCTCCCCATCCTTCCCTTCAACAGCCCATCGCCCATCCATCCATCCCCACACCCACAGTTTAAATGTTAGACAGTGGATGACACACAGTGAGGTGAAGAGGCAATACAAATCTATAGGCATGAAGTGGTCATTGTGAGACTCATGTTCTGTATCTGACAACAGCCTCTTAATACCTTGTGTGCTCTGAGTACATTGTATACTTAATTTCTCTCTTTCTGCTTATGCTTGTTTTGGTCAAATCTTTAAAATTTGAGTTATCATTGTTACTGCTATTCATATAACACAAGTAGAAAAGATTTCAGAGTCAGTTGAGGATCTCAGAGGCACAAATGCCTTTATTTCACACCTGTCTCACCACCTTGGATAGTGAGGTCAGATGACTATGTTCATTTACTTAAAGTGACACCTTTATAGGGAAGGTGCTCTTTTTAAAGGATGTTCCTTACTCAGGAGAAGAAACAACCCTGGGGAAGTTAAGTGAATTTCTCAAAGATGTTTCCACTGTAAGGCAGGCAAGGCTATGTGTCCTCGATGTCATGGTCTCAGGCACTCAGCTCTATGCTAAACAGACTCTGTCTCCTCCCACTGAAGTTTCCTTTGACATTGTCTATTAAGATCACTAATGCCTGGTCATACACCACTTGACTTTTTTCTTCTCTGTGATGTAAGGGTCAGGCTTATTTGCCTATGAAGGATAGGGACTTCATGACCACTTGCTAGAAGTTCCACAGCGACCACGATAGACTTGCATTCAAACTTCCCATCAAGGCCTGGAGGTCCTCCCCAACTGGCCTGGATTCTATTTAGATTAGTACTTCCTTTACCCAACATATAGCTCTGCTACCCAGCCCTGAGGATGCTTCTGTGGTTTCTACTTCTCTTTATCCAAAATGTACCATTCCCCCACACCAGGCTGTCATCATTCATGTCGTTCTGTAACTGAGGTCAGCTCATCTCCGATTTGACACCAGCTCACTTTTTTCTGCAAACTTGTAAGCTTGCAATTATGCTTAGTCTCAGAACAGATGTTGAGTCGCATTGCACCATGTTTTGATAGACTGTGAGGTCATGTCATGTGTCTCTGTATACACATTCAAGCGATCAAGAACAGTAAGTATGTGCATAGCAGGTAAAACTTGAAAATCCATCTCAGTAGAGGAAGTACATAAAATCACACTAAATCTCAGCCCTTACCACCATACTTGGAATGTAATGGGCTTTCAACAAATATTTATGGAGGTAGAGAAAGACTTTTGTCATCTTGATTCGATTATGTAAACCTGGAAGTGGCAAAGAATTCTGTTGTTTTGGGTCATTTCAAATGCATGGAGGTCTTCTCATTACCAACGAAGGTCAAAGAAACTTCAGTGAGCAGAAGACTTTCAAGACTATCTAAAGATGTTATTCCTGTATCCTAGATAACAAGAACCTTTTCTCTTTCTAATGTTGTCTTTCCAGGTCTGACCAAACCAAACCAAAGAAAAAAGCACTACAAAATACAACCACTGAGAACAACATTTGATTTTAGTTGGCCTGCCCTACCTTAGCAAATTCAGGATCTTTGTGGAAATCTTTTTAGAATTGGTATATTTCTGGCTTTTGAATTTTCACATACAATTATTTTGAGTCTGTTCAATTAATGTGTGATTTACTAATCAATTGCTAAATAAATGTAGGGTTCTGTGATAGAACTTTCCAAAAATAAAAATGTGAGACATGAGGAAATGGTCCAGCATCACCCTTGTACTCAAGTTAAAGAATATAAATATTTAGATGTGTGTGTGTGTGTGTGTGTGTGTGTGTGTGTGTGTGTGTGTGTAGCAACTCCAGGAAAATTGAAGTGATTTTTAGATTGATAAAATGAATAAAATAAGAAAAATCATATCCTCGGTGTTGCAAAATGAGACAGAGACAATGTCTGGAAGTTGTTACAGTGGTAGGAGCTTCAGATGGATGCATAAAGTCCATTATGTCTGTTAATTCTAACGTGTCAGGAGAAAAACTCACCCTGAGAAATACAGGCCGAGGATCTACAATTGCAGGAAGCTAATAGACACAAGAACCAAGAGTATTTTTCAGCAAACTTTCTGCCTCTTTCCTGACAGTGACTGCTTTTAGCAGGGCAAAAGGTATCTGAAATTTTCTTGAGTCTGAAATTTAAATCATGGCCACTTTGCTCACACCTACTGGAAGAAGCGAAAGAGAAAAACACGAACATGAACATGAATGCAAGGTGGAGATGAGAGGAGCTTGAAGGATGTCATCAGCCTTAAGTCTTAGCAGGGCAGGGACAGGCAAGGTCATGGAAGGAACACTTGGCGGTGGACCCCCCAAGTCCTTCAGAAATGACGAGAGAAGTCCTAGCAACCTTTTTAACGGACATTTTGCCCCTTTGCTTATTCTGGGCAATCTTTTGGGTTTCTTAGTATCTCTGTTTTGTTTTAAGTCAGAGAACTTCTACATTTAAATTAATTTTGTTTAGTTTTTTAGAGAGGCTCTTAAGTAGTTCAGACTGGTCTCAGACTTGCTATGTATCTCAGGATAACCTTGAACTTCTGTTCTTCCTGCCTCTACCTCTGGAATGCTGGGATAGCAGGCATGTATCATTCTGTCAGTCTATGAGGTCCTGGGAATTAAACAAAGGGCTTCATGTGTGTTAGGCAGAAACTCCACCAAGTGAGCTGCAGTCATAGAACTAATTTGAATTCAGTTTAAACAGATTCACAAAACAGAAAAATAATGGGCTAGAGCATATGCATTAGTTGCTTTTCTGTTGCTGTAGAAAGAAAACCAAAAAAAAAAAACCAACAAAAAACTCCAAACCAAACCAAACAAAAGAACGTTATGGACAAGGTAAGTTATAGTTCCAGAGGGCTAAGAGTACATCATGGCGTAAAGGCCTGGCAGCAAGAGCAGAAAACTGAGAGCTGTAATCTGCAGCCCCAAGCATCAGGAAGTATTAATAGCAAGCAGGAAGTGGAGTGGGCTGAGGCTTTTAATCTCAAAGCTCACCTCCAGTGATGTAATGGCATCTGCTGCACTGTACCACCTAAACCTCCCCAAACAGTGCCACAAATTGGGACTGGAATGTTCAAATTCCCGAGACCACGGGGGACACTTTCATTCAAACCACCACATCATGGCGGCAGGCTTTGTGGTTTCAAAAGCCCATTCCCGGTCCCATCTGTCTCTTCTACTTCCTGATTAGGGATCAAGACGTAAGTGCTCAGCTACTACTCCAGTGCCTAACCTGCCTGCCACCATGCTTCCAGTCATGATAATCATGGGCTGACCCCTTGAAGCTGTTAAATGTTTTCTTCTATGTTAAATGTTAAAGGCTCTCGGTTAAGTGCTTTCTTCTGTAAGCTGTCTTGATCATGGTGTCTTCACAGTAATGGGACAGTTACTTAACAGATGGTTTTATCATTGCTTCCTGGTTCTGAAACATGAGTTTTGTCTGCATCAAACACACCATTTGTTGCTAGAATCCATAGATATTTTGCAGAGATGTCAGAGTAGGCAGTACCATGATGACAACATCTATTTCAATTACTCTCTTGATTGTTGGGTCAATGTCAAGGGCTGAGTGGAGGTCCTTTTCTCTTAGTTTCATGGTCAGTTCTTGGTTCAGGCATTAGAGAAAATGTCAATTATTAGACAAAGTTTTATGAGAGATTTGCAAGCATTCATTTTCAAGGACTTACCTGTCTACCTTACTAATAACATATTTTAGTGCTCAAAATTTTTATTGAGATAATAATGAAAATATTTTAAAAATCACATTTTATAAGCAAAGGCTATAACAGAAATTTCTCATAAGGCTTCTTATTAGTATGTTTTGTTGTCTTTTAAGGATGAAGAAAATATTGGTTTTTGGTTTGTTTTTTTTTTTAAATTCTCTGGGTCACTTCCCAATCTATTAAATTATTTACTTCTTCAATTTAAGATTTGCCATGAGTTGGACACACCTTTAATCCCTCAAAGCCAGAGGCAGGTGGATTGCTCTGAGTTCCAGGTCAGACTAGCCTTTATAGAGAGTTCCAGGCCATCCTGGTCTACATAGTGAGACCCTGACTCAAAAACAAAAAAAAGAATACTTGGGATTTACTTTTAATCTTCAAACCTTGATGAATTTCCAAACATTCTTTATTTAGGTAAAGACATTGATGATTTCAATTTCTCTTAATCACTTACAGAAGGAGCCATTGGATGAGTCACACAGGTCATTTACTGAGCCTGTTGAACAGCAGACATGTAGGACATTTTCTTACTTCCTCTTTCTGGCCTTGTTGCTTTCTATATTTCCAAATATTTATGATATGCTTTCTGATCTTTAGTGATCTTATGAGGGGGCATTTCCAGAAACAGAGGAGGTCAGAGAAAAGTATGCCCAGTGTGTGACATGTTGTAGATGAGATTTTATTTAGTCAGCTGTGCTTTACATCCAAGATAAGTTATGTGATGACAAAGTGTGTCTCATTCTTCCAGGTTATAAGAACCTTCCATTGCAATCTGATTACCCAGAAGTCGTTTACTTCTGTTATTCTACCAAGGGTCCTTAATTAGTAGCCCATGAATTCTTAAGAAGAAATTGGTTCCACTATAGTTCCATTTATCAATATAAAAATATTTTCGAACTAGGGAGATGTCTCAGTAGGCAAAGTGGTTGCTACACAGGCATAAAGACATGAATTTGCCCCCTGTATCCATGTTGATAAAAATAAAGGTGGGTATGGTATCATATGTCTATAATCCCAGTTCTGGGAAGATGGTGACAGGAAGATCCCAAGGTTTGCTGGCTAGGCAATCTAGCTGAATCGGTGAACTTCTGGCTCATTGATAGACCCTGTCTCAAAAAGTAAGGTGGAAAATGATTAAGAAAGAAAAATGATTTTGATTTTTGCCTCCATGCTCATGAGCACACATACCGTGACATGTACACACACACACACACACACACACACACACACACACACACACACAGAGTCAGAGAGACACAAACAGGCAAAGAGGGAGACAGAGACAGAGATACAGACATAAAGGAGAGAGGGAGAGCTAGAGAGACAGAGACACACACAGAGAAGAAGAGGAGAGTGAGGGACAGAAAGACAGAGACATGCACAGAGGGAAAGAGAGGTAGTGGAGAGTGGAGGAGAGAGAGAGAAGACTTACGAGCAACTCCCGTAAGGTATTTCAACAGAAAAGTTCAGCTGTGAAGCAGATGCTCAGAAGAACCCTCACACCTTAGTACTATTTGATGCACTTACTATGAAGAAGAAGGACAGCGATTAGTGTACCGTTTGCTCGTCTGCCGCCAGTGTGTTCCAAGCACTGTGGCAGCTCCCTTACAGACACTATTATAGTTCTCACTGTTTAGAGGAAGATACTGAATCCCAGAACAATTCATACTTTCATCCCAAAAAGAGCCATAGACAATGAAAACAGAAGGAAGACGTTAGTGAGAAGGAAGAAGTCTAGTGGGAGGGAAGTGAGAGACAGGGTAGGTCCGTGCAGGTTAACCTGAATGAGGCACAAGGATGTGTGTGTCAAAAATATCCCAGCTAAGCCCATTATTTGCCTGACAACTAAATAAGTAAAAATTAATAAGTAAAGAGTATATGGCAGTACCTGAGACTGACTGACTCACCAAAGGTCACGTGAGTAACCAATGACAAACTGGGAACCCAATACTGCCTAGTCCATCACCAACGACTTGGCATCTTTTATAATACCTTCTTTCATGTTGGAAAAGTCAAAGTTCCTACTGAGACGTGTAGAATTCTGAGAAGGTATCCAACAGACATTTTTGTTCTTTATATAAACATGAAATAAAATTAGGACTTCCTGGAAAACGATGCTGCTTTTCTTTTGCGTTGTCTGAGAAAGCTGGCACCTAATTGGTGCTGTCCTGGCATAAACCAGTGTTCTTCTAGGTCAGCTTCTGCTTTTGTCATGATGTAGAAAAAAAGAATGCCATTCAATGAGAGCGTCTGTCTGTCCTTGTACCCAAGAACACATAATTATTCCCCTGCCTTATTGAGTATTTACAAATCTTGCTCCTTCATTCAGTGTATATCATTGCAGCTTCATGGCCTCTCTCTCTCTCTCTCTCTCTCTCTCTCTCTCTCTCTCTCTCTCTC
>JADRCH010000173.1:1537587-1580110 GCA_019843965.1 Rhynchomys soricoides
CTCTCTGTGTGTGTCTGTGTCTCTGTCTCCAGCTCTCTCTCTCTTCTTCTTTCTCTTCATATGTGTGTGGGAAAGTAGTCATGCATACCAAAATGACCTATTCCTGCATGTACTTTTAAAACTGTGATATGAAGCACTTTACAATGTAACTATATCATTAGAGTGAGGCGTGTATAAAGTAGGAATGCAGCAGTCATTTCTGTGAGAGGCAGATGAATTCTGGGATGCTGTTGATACCTCTCCCAGTGGTGGAGCTACATGTGGTCTGCAATGATGTCTGAGCGACATTTTAGCTGACAGAAAGGAGCACAGTTAGGAAAGGAATTGTTTTCTCTGATGGAATTTGGAGAGAATTAGCCACATGAACAAATATGTACATGAAGGTTGTAGCCCAGGATATCTCTCTACCCTTTTCCAAGGATGCAATGGCATTATATATCACTTTGTCACAGATTCTGGGGTTGAAATTTTTATAGGTGACTCCTACTTTGCCTCAAACTTAGTTTTGCTGGCAGCAGAATGAAAATCAATTCAGCCTTTGAAGAACAAAAGATGTACACTAACCATGAAATTTATGTGGTTGAACTGAACTGATAAATAACAGTTACAGGAATGCCATATGAAGTCCCTATTTAAAATAAAATTAATTTACCCCATTGTATTATAATTATTTTACATATGCCACAGTTCATAACTGGAAGCATTAAAACCTTGGAGGTTGTTTATATTATAGCTCCATTTTTCCCCATTCCAAACAGAGAAATTCTATAATTGATGTTCTAGACTAGAGGTAATTCATTTCCATATGCTGTTTTTATGACCTGTTGATGTGTAAACATAGTAAAATATTGGCAGAGTGAATAAGATGTTATCACAATATGTTACACACACACACACACACACACACACACACACACACAGAGCGAGAGAGAGAGAGAGAGAGAGAGAGAGAGAGAGAGGAAGGAGACAGAGAGAGACAGAAACAGAAATATAGAAACATAGAGAAACAGAGAGAGACAGAGACACAGGAAGAAAGAGATACAGAGAGAAACAGAGAGACAGAGACACAGAAAGAAAGACAGATACAGAGATAGAGAGACAGAGAGAGACAGAGAGACAGACAGACACAGAGAAAGACAGAGACAGAAGGAAAAAGAAAGAAACAGAGAAAGACAGAGACAAAGACAGAGACAAAAGCAGATACACACAGAAAGAGACAGTGTGAGATACAGAAAGACAAAGACAGATACAAATATGTAGGGAGACAGAGAGAGACAGACAGAGACAGACAGAGAGAGACAGACAGAGAGAGGGGAGGGGATGATTAAGCAGCAAGCATAGGATGATGTCCAAAGCAGGAGAAGTTGTTGGAAAACTTTTGAAGTATAGTCCAAATGTACTTTAGAGGTTAAGTCTAATACTTTCTCAAAGGAGTGTTTATCAGGAGAGTGGCAAAGTGTGATGTTGGAATAGAATCCCATGCCCAGCAGCAGTTAAGCAAACTTGAACCTATTTTCATTTAGGTTAAATAGCCATGATGATATGCCCAAAACCTTGTCATCAGAATACCTACCATTGCAATTTAACTTATATTTTAGGTATGCATTCACATGCAAGGTCCAGAAAGGGCATCTAGACATCTGTTGGATTTTCTCTTTCTTTTTTAGGTCAAATTAGGAATAAGTGGAATTTCCACAAACAGCACCATATCTATTCACTTGAAATGTTTCATAAACCTATTATCTCTAAGTACATGTGTGTATAAATGACTCGCAGAGTAAGTGATACAGCTTTCTGAAGGAACTGGTAATGATGTCACAAAAGTCTTCATTACGTGATATGAAAGAATACATGATATCATTTTCAAACAACAGAGCCAGGGTTTAAAAGTTTAAGAACTGAGGAGATAGCTCATTTGGCAATTGCTTGCTGAGCAAGCATGAAAACCTGAGTTTAACGTCCTAATGTCAGTAAATGGCTGTGCGTGCTGAGGCACACAGTTGTTATTGTTACTGTCATCATCATCATCATCATCACCATCATTATTGAGTGTATGTGCATGTGCACATAATACATTTGGGTGCCCACAAGCCACAGTGCATCTAGAGCAGTCAGAGGACAACTTTTTAGGATAGTTCAGCAGGAAAAGGCATAGGTCACACAAACCCTATGACCGGCGTTTGGGTCCCTAGAATCCGCCTGAAGTTAGAACAAGAAAACTGACCTGAATTCTTGTTTCTATGCAAGCAAGTTGGCTGTTAGTTATGCTAAATGTGATGTAGTCCTTGTTAGTAGGTATCAAAGCCAGGGCCTTATGCAGGCTAGGCAAGCCCTCTCCCATTGAGCTTCATCCCCAGCCCAGTGGAATGGTTTAAGAATATCCACTTTAGGACCGTCATCTCCTTCTCTGGGACTGGTTGGTTGCTTGATATTTGCCTGCAGAGCATCACTTGGTCTCTGAAGGTGAGAAGACCCTGGAGAAAGTCTTTCTGTCCATCCCAAGGCAAGTGAAGGGTACCACAGAGTGCAGAAGAGTATTAGGCTCCATAGAAACAGTCTCCTGCTTACCGCATTCTGGGGACATCGAACGTAACGACATCTTTGTATTTAATAAACCCCCAAGCATGCTCTTTTTCCTCATTTTCTTTCACATATATATTTTAGGCAAAATATAATCTGAATGCCTTTGTTCCCTTTGCTTTAAAATCTTGAGAAACATTGTTTTATAAGAGATGTTTGAAGTCCAGGAAGTCTTTTATCCTTTTTATTTTTTTTTAAATGAATGCATAAATAAAAATAAGAAACAGAAAACAAGCTTTTGAGGTCATGAAGTAGAGCCACCGTAAATACTCAATTGAGTTAGAGATTGAATATCTAATGTATTTTAAAACACTTCTCTTAGTGCTTGCCGCCTGTCAGGATGGGGTAGGGGAGACAGTAGTGGCTCTGGTGTCCTGGGACATCTAATAACTCCTTTATTTTGTAATAATCCTAACTGGTAGGCCAGTCCCTCTGCCTTCTACAGATGGGAAGGGCTTTCAGCATCTTAACCTTGAGTTGATCTACATTTTGCGGATGGGAAATGCTTTCAGAGATCTCAAGAGTAAGCTGAATAGCTAGCTGGGTCTACTTGACTTTCCGGTTGATAGTCATTTCATTATTCCTGTCCTTCTCATTCTGCTGGGGGGTGAGTGAGTTGTACCTGGGGGTGTTGCACCCAGATAGTCAAAAAGTCCCATGTTGGGAAGAGACTTGCAAAAAGCTTAGTCATTATGTCCAAGGACAAGGGCTAGCACCACCCCAAGAAAGAAAGCATCTGGAGAGAAGGCAGTACATACAGCAGCGGTGAGGCAGGAACTCTGGCGTTGTGATTCACAGCATTTATAAACAAGTACTTATTTATTTTATTGCTTATTTGGGGGGGCTGTGTGCTCCAAATTGTTTAACTTTTAATGATGGTAGGGATTTGACAAAAGTTCTGCATGACATTGACCTGGATGATAAAATGAATTTTTTCTGGTTTATTTACCTTAATGACTTATTCCATATTTTTATTTATGTATATATGTGTCGGTCTATGGTAAGTATGTACATGTGAATGCAGAATCCTAGAAGGGGCATTGGATTCCCCTGAAGCTGGAGTTTACAGAGTGCTGCTCAATGTGGATGCTGGGACCTGAACTCTGGTCCTCTGCCAGAGCAGCAAGCATTGCTAACCATTAAGCTATCTCTCCAGCCCCCAAACTCATTTTTTAAGATTAAATTTTCAATAATTATACTATTGTCTAGACATAATGAAGTGTTACAGAATGGAATTCACAACTCCAATGAGCTACCATGGCATTATGTATATTATGTATTATTCGAAAATATTTTGGAAGTGAAGGTGGTTGTATTCGAGTACACCACAGGGTCCGTGGACTATGGCATGGCACTAACTCCATGTTTTCTAGATTAAACTTATAAATGTAAGACTCCATTGGGTCTCGAGTTTTTCTGATGGGCTCTGTTGCATGGCATTCTCCTCGAAAGTCCGGTCACCTCCAACCTACAGCTGTTACTGCACTTTCCATGGTTTCTATTCCTTTCTTCTTTTCTCAAAAAGTATTGCAAGGCAGAGGAAGTGCAGAAGGCAGTTTCATAGCTGACATTTCAGAGAACATCATGGCCATATCACTGAGAATATGATTAATTCACCTGAAGGTCAGGAAGCTAGTGGATTTGCAGAGGGATCCAACCACCTGGCTTCTGGTTTTGAAGACAGCTCCTTTGGCAGGAACTGCTGCTCTTCTGCTCATGCCGGGTTTGTATTGCCTCTCTGCAGGTTGTATTCCTTGGGTATAGTGAGTTTTTCTCCTCACCATGACAGGGTACTTGACAGAAACTACTCACAGACAAAGAGAATTATTTAAGTAAGAGGGGACGTTAGTACATTCTGGCAGGGAAGGTGTGGGTGTGGTGGCTGGAGAGGCTAGAACATGCGTCACTTTGCTGCACACCTATTCTATCTTCATTGGTTGGGAATCCAAGAACTAGAGATGGAAGCAGAAGTGACATCACATTCAAAGTAGACTCCAGCAACCTAATTCTTCTAGATAAGTTTTGTGTCCCAGTGTTTCCATGGCTTCACCAAACCATCATCTGGGGACCAGGTGTCTAAGTGCATAATCCTGTGGGGGATGTTATACACCCAAATGATGATTTTTTTTTCTTCGAGACAGGGTTTCTCTGCGTAGCCCTGGCTGTCCTGGAACTCACTCTGTAGACCAGGCTGGCCTAGAACTCAGAAATCCGCCTGCCTCTGCCTCCCAAGTGCTGGGATTAAAGGTGTGTGCCACCACTGCTCAGCACGATGAAGGTTTTTAACAGATTTATTTTTTATTTATGTGTACAGTTACATGTCTGCCTATTTCTGTGGGTTTGTGCACATGTGTTCTTATGCACGTGGATGCCTGAGGAGGTCAGCAAAAGATGCTAGATCGACTAGAGTTGGACTTGAATGTAGTTGTGGGATGCTTAGTATGTGTGTTGAGTGTCTAATTCTGGTCTTTTGCAAGAATAGCAGGTGCTCTTAATCACCAAATCACCTCTCCAGTCCCTCAAATGATTACATTTGAGATTGGGTTATTCTGTCTGATATAGGCCATTCAGGGCAGGCCATGGGGGATGTAGATTGATCCCCTTCCAATGGGAGCTGTCTGCTTTCTGCTCTACCATGATGTGAGAAGAGATCCAGCTACATACCCGTCATCACAAACCGTGCTGTGCCTTCTCCATCATGATAGATTACAACTTCAGAAAGCATAAGATAACTTAAACCTCACCTTCCTCATGTTACTTCTGTCCAGTGTGATCCTGGCAATGAGAAAAGTAAATGATTCCCATCCCCCAAGGAGTTTCAGGATTTTTTTTTCAGTGTCCATAGTTTGTATCCCATGGAATTAAGAAATACAGTCCCTTAGTTTTCCTCGTGTAGTTTATCATTTTTCCAAGACAGTGTAGAGCCCTGAAGATATGCAGATTAGTCATTTTACCTGAGGTTCTTTGTACATTTTGACATAATGTCCAAGAACCTGCCCATAGCCAGCAAGACCTGAAGGGTTTCATTTTATGCCAAGGCAAATTGATCAATTTCTGTAGCAATGTATTGCAGCCTACAGGGGAGCAGGAGGCTTCAGATCTTAGGAGGCTCAAGGAAGGGGTTTGGAAATGTTGTAAATATTTTAATGCAAGAGTGTGAGTGTGAGTGAGTGTGCGTGAGTGTATATGACTGTGTGTTCAGGTGTGTGTGTGTTCAGGTATGTGTGTGTGTGTATGTGTGTGTGTGTTCGTGTGCATGTGTGTGTGTGTGTTCAGGTATGTGTGCATATATACCTGTGGCATCTGGTGGACAATCTTGGATGTCATCCTTAGGAACACCATCTATCTTCTTGGAGATAGTATCTTATTGGCCTGGAGCTTACCAATTAAGCTAGATGAGGAAGCCAAGAAGACCCAAGGGCTCTCCTGTCTTGACCTCCTCTGTGCTGGGCTTACAAGTAAATGCAACCACACCGGACATATTTACATAGGTTCTAGAGATTAAACTCTGTTCCTTATGTTTGCCAAACAAGCCCTTACCCACTGAACCATCCTTCCATCCCTCTGTACTCTTCTTTTGCAGTCAAAGTTAAGGGAGTAAGAGGAAAATACCCTGCAGGCAAAATAGTCACTGTTTAGTGGAGGACAGAATCAGGGATGTTTTTATTGGTGTGTTAGTCAGGTCTCTGCCAGTGTGACAAAAGACCTAAGAGAATTAAAATGAAGAAGGATTTATCTTGGCTAATGGTTTCATGATTTCCATGCTTGGCTGGCTCTGTCACTGTGGGTCTGAGGTGAGACAGAATATCAGGATGTTGGGAGATTGTAGTGTCTTCACCTCATAGGCTTCTCTATCCATCACCAATAGTCCATTAGCTTATAGAGCCAGCAGCAGCCAATCTATTCATGAAGTCAGAGTTCATTATTCAATTATTTCCTCAAAATCCATTTCTGGCAACTAAACTTTTGGCATGTGGCCTTTGAAGAACATTCTAGGTCCAAACCATAATGACTGGCCTGGAAAAATAACCTGATTTTATACAGCGATGGTATCTTCCTAGGACAGAGGCCTCCATCAAGCCATTAGTTACAGCATAGCTTGTTCAGGGGTGGAGATAGATGTCTTGGGGTATCTCTGTTTATTTCCAGTATATCTCATCTTTGATGACTTTATTACTAGGCCTGGGAATATCAACCCATGTTCCCTAAACTTGGGGAAAGGCCAGTGTTATCTTTATTTTTGTTTTTATTTTATAAAATGAAAATTCTGAGTGTTGTTTTAGTCGGATCTCAAAAATCTATCCTTATTATTTTATTTGAATGTGTGTATGTGTGTGTATGGTATGTGCATGTGTGTGTTCATATGTGAATGGGCACATTTATGTGCAGTTAAGCCTGAACACATGAGTGTGTGCATATGTAGGACAGAGATTGACATAGGATGCCTTCTTGATAGCTCTCTCTCTGTCTCTCTTTCTCTCTCCAGACACATGCACACACACGTACGTATATGTATATGATGTATATGTACGTGTATATGTATTTGATGTATATGCATATGCATAGGCATATATGGCATATTGGGTCTCTCATATGAACTTGGAGCTTGCCAGTTCAGCTTACCTAGCTACCAGTTTAATTTGCTCAGGACACCCCTGCCCTTGCCTTCTCTGTGCTGGACTTATTGGCAGGCTGCCACATCACCTGGCATTTCTTGAGTACTGGAGATCTGCGTGCTAGCATTCATACATTCAGGACAAGCTCTTTAACCACTTAGCCATCTCTCCAGCCCCATATTCTAGTGCTGTGGATTCTCAGGAACAGAGGATGAATGAATGCCTACCCACTGTGTTACCTATGGGAACCTGTTTTGGCTGCCTTCACTCATATCCCATAAAGATGTGCAACTTAACTTCCCATTAATGATTCTTTGAAGCCGTCAAAAGACAGAGATCTGCTTTTGAAATGCTTCTTAGCAGATCTACTTGATAGACGATCTTTGTGTTCTTAAGGGAAATGAAGCAAGGAGTTGAAACATAATGTCTGTAAATAATTGCCCACATATGTTTATAATTAATATGTAATATGTGATAGTAACATGTAGCATATAAAACTTAATAAATAATATATAAATAATAATATATGTATAAATAATATATATTATTATTATATATGATGTATATAATCATTAGCTATGAGCTAAAAATACTCAGGATATTTATCTTACATCAGAAATGCATTTAGCTCCTGGGTGGATAAAATAATATTGAGACCAGTATATTGGAAGGAAAAGCTGCATGGAATAACTTCCCTTGACAGTCCTCACATTCACTGACAAGGCTAATTGACAGTCTGTCTGGAAAGCTCCTCCCAACCCTGTCTGAGGAACTTGCAGATAACACTTTGCAACAGGTATAATAACCCTTGTATGCAGGCAATGTGCACGGCTGCAAACTATAATTAAACAGAATTAAAGATGCCTACATTTCACAGGAAAACATTGCAATCCTGCTGCCCTCTGACTGTAAAGTATTACTAACATACATATTCATAATCACCCTATTTAAATGGTACATGTAGTTAGTTTGAGAGACTTCTTCGACTCCCAACGATCATTGTAACTGCAAAGTCTGAATAGTAATATCATTTTGAAATCAGAGTTAAAGAATATGATTCCGTTTAAATGTAAAGCCACCACTAGGAATCTGGCATTTGGTTTTCCAAAGTTGATTGACTCATTGTAGTTCTGAACATGCATGGGATCTGTTCAGCCAAAACCTGTGGGAATTTTTGAATAATTCATTCCAAGTTCGATCATGGCTGACACTAACACACAAGGATATTTTTTGTATATACATCGAAAAGTAAATATCCCAAGAAGCAAGAAATAAGAACAAAACAAACAAACAAAAAACAAAACCAAAACAAAACAAAAAGCAAAACCAAATACCAAAACCCCAAAACCAACCAACCAACCAAACAAACAAAAAACCCCAAAAGCCCAAAAGACTAAACCAAACCAACAACAACAAAAGTAAACAAACAGACAAACAAAAACCTTGCTTTTGAATGGTAACATTTCTGGGGGTAAATTTAATTTACAGGTATTATGAAACTTCATCCAAACAATTGAAGAGATTACTAAGGAATTAAAATTTCGCTGAGGGATGTCAACTCATGTTCTGCTGCCCAGGTTTGGTTTATAGGATTAGAGATCAAGAAAGAGAACTATGACACGGTCTTGTTTCTCCCAAGCAAGGCTGGTCTCTTTCGATCCAGTGCTCTCTAGACAAACACCTATACTTGCCAGAGATCCCTGCTTCCTTTCCTCCAGGCAGGCCTCAAACCAGATCACACAGCATAAACACTAAGACTTTTCTTTTCTTTCATTTTATATATATTTTTCATACTTTATTTACATTTCAAATGTTTCCCCTTTTCCTGATCTCCCCATTGGAACCTCCCCATTCCCTCTCTCCTCCCCCTGCCACTATGGGGGTATTCCCCTACCCACCCACCCATCCACCCATCCACTCTTGTCTTCCCTCCTTGGCATTCTCCTATACTGGGGTATCTAACACCCTCAGGCCCAAGGGCCTCTCTTCCCCCTGATGGCCAACAAGGCTCTCCTCTGCCGCATATGTGGCCAGCACCATGGGTCCCTCCATGTGTATTCTTTGGTTGGTGGATCAGTCTCTGGGAGCATCAGGAGGTCAGGCCAGGTGACACTGTTGCTCCCTCCATGGGGTTACAAACTCCCTCAGCTCCTTCAGTCCCTTCTTCAACTCCTCCATCTAGGATCTCACACTCAGCCCTACAGTTGCTGTGAAGTGACTCTTCGGTATTTCAAACTTTTGGGCTAATCACCACTTATCAGTGAGTACATACCATGTTCATTCTTTTGTGACTGCGTTACCTCGCTTAGGATGATATTTTCAAGTTCCATCCATTTGCCTAAGAATTTCATGGAGTCATTGCTTTTAATAGCTGAGCAGTATTCAATTGTGTAAATGTACCACCTTTTCTGTATCCATTCCTCTGTTGAGGGACATTTGGGTTGTTTCCAGTTACTGGCTATTATAAATATGGCTGCTATGAACATAGTGGAACATCTTTATTACATGTTGGAGCATCTTCTGGGTATATGCCCAGGAGTGGAATAGCTGGGTAGTATTATGTTCATTTTTCTGAGGGCCCACCAAAACTGATTTCCAGAGAGGTTGTATCAGCTTGCATTCCCACCAGCAATGGAGGAGTGTTCCTCTTTCAAAAAGACAGCATCTTCAACAAATGGTGCTGGTTCAACTGGAGGTCTACATGTAGAAGATTGCGAATTGATCCATTCCTATCTCCCTGTACAAAGCTCAAGACTTTTCTTAAGAGCAGATCCATTCTGCCTCATTTTGGTAGCCTCCAGCTCTACTTCACACCAATGGAATCTGCTCTTGCCAAAAGACATGTAATCTGATATCGTAAACTGCACTGTCATGAACCCTGGAATGTCTCAGTGAGGTAGTGAAAAGTATAATAAGTTAGGGCTTTTTAAAAATAAGATTAGATAAAAATCCTGTTTTGGGTCTTTAACAGGTGCATGATCTACCAGGACATAGACATGCAGTATAATTAACTTGAATATCCAGTACCAAAAAGAAAAGGTAGAAAATATGGGAAGATACTTTACAGTAGGAAATGCAAATAAACCAATGTCAGTGTGATGCCCCACTGGCATCTTTAAAATGAAAATGGCTGGCCAGTGAGGTAGCTCAGAGTGTGCAGGTGCTTATTGCTGAACTTATCCACCCGAGTTGGATCCCCAGAATCTACGTCATAGAAAAAGAGCTGACAACTTGTCCTTTGACCTCCACACATGGGTTGTGGGACAATCATGTGTATATCAGCGTGTGTGTGTGTGTGTGTGTGTGTGTGTACAAGTAGATAAATGTGGAAACAATTACACAATAAAAAAGGCACACTGAGTGCTATCAAAGACAGCTGCGAGGCTTTAGAGTCTGCTCATGGGTGTATAATGTGACATGCCCTTCTTGAAAACCATTGCTTACAACCATGGTGTTCTTAAATATTTATCCAAGAGCAGTGAAAGCACCCATCCACTCAAAGACTTGTTCAAAAGGTGCATGTGACAGACTTAGTAGTAATAGCCAGAAGGTGGAGACACTCCAAATGCCCAGTGTAGGTACATCTGTATGTATTTGTGAGGTATACCTATGTGATGGAGTAGTTTTCTACACACACAAGAACAGCCATTTATATATCCAACAACATGGCACAGATGCATATTAATTAAGAAGTCAGAAATGGGATATGGAATTGGCTTTGTGTGCAAATACAGGAATGGAAAGGAGAGGAAGACAATGTGTGACAGTTCAAGTGAAAATGATGATGTTTGAGAGTGAAGTGATGGTGAGCGAGGGGACATGGCCCTGTGCTGTGTATGTACTTGAATTCTCCCTGGGAATTGTCACTTAGTAAGTCAGGATTGTGTGAAATGCGACCCTTCAGGAACTGTATATGACAAAGCAAGCTAATTGTTTGTGCTAAGGTTTGGACCATTCCCAATATGCCCAAGAAAGTTGTCCTTTAGGTAAATGATATATTTAAAGTCCACTTCCTCGTTAATGTCTTAGTTAGGGTTTCTATTGCTGTGAACACTACCATCATCACAGAGGGAATCAGGGCAGGAACTCAAGGAGGACAGGAACCTGGAGGCAGGAGCTGAAGCAGAGGTCATGATGGGGTGCTGCTTACTGGCTTGTTCCTCATGGTTTGCTCAGTCTGCTTTCTTAGAGCATTCAGAACCACCAGTATAGGGAAGGCATCACTCACAGTGAGTTGGGTCCTCCCATGACAGTCATCATGCAAGAAAATGGCCCGCAGACTTGCCAACAGGCTGATCTGGTTGGAGACATTTTCTCAATTAAGACTCCCCCCTCTTCCCAGATATGTCTAGGTTTTTGTCAAGTTGATTAAAAAAAAAAATCAGCACAGTTAATAAGAATGGATTCCGACAGAGGACAGTGGGTCACAAAGAAGAGAGGATCAAAAAAACTCAACAACAACAACAAAGCCCCAAAGGGTTCCACAGCTATTCTCCTCCATCAGCGAGAGCAAACAGTTGAAGATAAGGCTGAGAAAGGAAGAGAGTGTGGAGGAATGCCTCCTTGCAGAGAGCAGGGCACTGATTTGGCAAGTGACAAACTTGCAGAACATTGCTTACTTAATAATCCTGTCATGCTGGCATCCATGAGGTTGGACATATTTAGTCACCCAATCCACAGCCAAGTGCAGAAAAGTTCGTGTCATCTGCTGGCCAAAAGTACCATCACTGAAGATTCTATTCCAATATCTGTCCTTAGAAGACACGCAAACTCTGCACATCTGGGAAACAGGAGCATAAGTTCCTAGCTGGTCAGGTTGTTGTATGAGTCAAGATGGAAGAGCTGGCTACAGGAAGCACTTAGCATTGCCTCCAACGCACAGTGAGGGATTTAATAACTCATTCTTCCTCTGTGCCACATTCTTCTTGCTTGCTGTCCAAATTCATCCCATCTGCCTCCTTCTGCTCCTCTTCCTCTTCCTCCTCCCCCTGGTCCTCCTTCTCTTTCTCCTCTTCATGATGTTTAGGCATCTACTGTAATTAGCAGTTAGAACAAACTTTAATCTCCTAATCAACCACTGGAAAATAAGGACACACATCAGTGGTTTCTCCAAGGAGTAATTGTGACATTACTTGTAGTCATCTGATTCATCCTCTGGTGATTTATTTGCTTGTGTTATCTTGTTAGTCTTTGTCTTACATTTTATGTAAAAGGATTATGACTCAGTACTAAAATGAAGAAATGACTAAGGACTTTGGTCCTACCTGTGTCTTGTTTCTGCTTAGCTAAATAATTTAAGTTTAGCACTTAAGTGTTTTCAATAAAATAAAAATTGAAAATAATAGCTATTTAAAGTTATTAGATATGCCCGAGTAGAATTTATTTACTAAGGACAAATTTTATAGACAGTTAATTAGATTGTATGAGTCAGTGTATATTTGCAGATCTGACAATAAGTCATTAAAATAACATTGTAACAGACAAGTGGAAACTCACTTGACAGAGCTAGATTTTCAAAACAAAACAAAACAAATCTTGATTTTCCTATAAAGTGTAATTCTATTTGTCCCATCTTCCTCCTCCTCATGATATTTAGGCATCTACCATATTGTCATTTATAGTTTGTAAAAAGCTGTTAGCTCCTATTTAGCCATTAGAAAAAAAAGGGCACACATCTATGTTTTTTCTTTGTTGTATTTACTTAAAGACAAAACAAAACAACAACAACAACAAAAACAAAAACAGCCCACTAGTTCAAATCCCAAGCCACTTTCATATCACCAGTAATGATTACATTCTTTTGAAACTAAGTGGGACTTTCCTTGTGTTTCAGGTTTTGGGGACTTGAATCTCCACGATCAGGTCCACCTTCTCGAGTGTGCCTGGCTTGAGATCCTGATGATTGGTCTTGTCTGGCGCTCCATGGAACACCCAGGGAAGCTCCTCTTTGCTCCTAACTTGCTCCTGGACAGGTGAGTGTCCTGGCTGTGGCCTGGAGAAACATCCTTTATAACCAGTAGTTCATATCCAAAGCTCCTGTATCCCATAGTTCATGGACTGTCAAAGAGTTGTATAGTCCCATTTACTTTATGAGGGCATAAGTCCAGGGAATGCAAGGTAGACATGTCCATGGAAAGGTAGGGCTAGCTGTCTGCTTGCCATCGCCTTTATGTAACCTTAGTGTCTGTCACACAAACACATCACTACAAACTGGACTTTTCCAACTCTACCTTTATCTTCTGATATGTGTGTGTATGCACACAAACACACATACACACACCACACACACACATACACATGTACAAACACACACACACATACACACACACACATGCACACAGACACACACAAACACACACACACACCACACACACAAACACACACACACATACACACACATATCACACACATACACACACACATGCACACAGACACACACAAATACACACACACACATCACACACACAAACACACACACACACCACACACACACATACACACACAAACACATACACACACACACACACACACACACCACACACATACACACACACACACACACACACACACACACACATACAAATACATAATCTCTTGGTGCCTTTACAACCAAACCACGATGACCTATCAAATTCTTTCTCGAATTTTTCCGTCATTGCAACGAGGAAATTTGGCCTGAGGGTTCTAAAGGCCATTTGCAGTTCTAGGAATTAATTTCAGCTTTCAAATACCTTGCTTCACATATTAGGGTGCCTTGGACTGTGGACCCTGATACATTTTGTTTCAGTAATTTCTTAGAGTAATAGGATTTTATTCAGAGCAACCTTCTACCAATGGAGACCATGCCCAGCACCAGCTGCGATGCTAAGTAGTTTTCTAGTTACCTCCTGTAAACATCACATCACCTCCAAAGATGCAGGAATCCTCTCATCTCCATTTTTGCCAGAAAAGGAGCTGAATCTCTACACCTGTCAAGACCCCTAGAGGAGAGTTAAGCAAGATTTAAATGAGAGAGAACTGTGGAAGTTGCTGATTTCTGCATTAATATGTTAATTTAATTTTTAGGAAACTTTGATGATACTTCCCTAGAAACAGATTTTGCTGCCCATAGAACATTTTCTCCAAACACAGGAGAGACCACTAGTCTTTTTCCTTAGGACTACATTTGTACTGCTATACATCTATACAGCAGTTCTGTCGGACTGTAGAGAAGTCTTTGTAACAATAGACCCACGGCCCAACTTGACCCTTCTCCACCCTCCCTTTTCCCTGTTCATTCTTATTTTTTTCATTCTTCTTGTCTTTCTTTTCCTTTGACCTCTAGACTGGCAGGTGCTCTCAGTGTCTAAGCTTTTGTGTGTTCATAACTGAACTGCTCTGCTTCCTGAATGCCTTTCTCACCCTTATCTCTCTTCTTAGGTTTCTATGGGCTTACTGAGAAGTCACAAAAATTTGCATTACATCACTCACAGTGCCATGAAGGGATGTCCCTGGAGATTCTCCAGTCTCTTACTTTTCTTTCCTTCCCTTGTATTTCTGTTCTGGTTAATTTCTCCATCATCTCTCAAGGAAGTTTATTCATTTCTACCTAAAAATAAAATTAAAAAAAAAATCTAGAGTTGGAATTTCAAGTCATTCTAGATAAGGATTTCTCTGCCTCTGCATGGTTACTATCCAATGTCACTATCCATTCTTTCTTGGGGTTGGAGCCTGTTTTGTGTCTTATAGGTTTTAGAAGCACTCTGGAAAGCTACCTTCTGGTAGCATCCCACCCAAAGTATGACAGAATATTGTGTGCTCAAATACTTTTAAGTGTTTCCTGTCCATGATATGGGGTGGCTGGAGGACAAATCGTGGAAAACTCAACTTCTCTAGGTAGTCCTATTATTGTCTCAGATACATTGGAGATTTGTGCCCAATACTGGATGCATCATCTTTATCAGTTCTGATTCTTTGTCTTTTATTTCTGTCTTAGTGACATTACCACATGGATAAATTATAGCTTCCACCTCTTCCATTAACAGATTGTCTGGTGACCTGTCAAGTGTTCCTCTGAATGGTTTCTGAGTCCAGACCTTTTGGTTGTCTCCAGACCATGGCTGAAGCCCTTTTTATACCCTCATCTTCCGTTTGTGTACCTCCTTGTCTGTGTCCCAATTTCTTGTTTGAACTCCTCTTTCTTTCAATCTCCATGCACACTGTCACGGGAGATGATGCCCCAAAGTACCACTGTAATCTTGATGCCTCTCAGTTGACTCTCAAGTTCTCTTGAGAGTACCACATCGGCTTCTTGTGTGTGTCAGTCAGGGCTGTCTTTAAGAAGCTTGTTGAGCACTGATTTAACAGACACAGTCTGATGATATAAATGAAGAAGGCCAGTGAATGAGAGAGCAAGATGGGGATGTTGGGAATTAGATAACCTTGTCCAGGCTCCAGATATCTGGCAGTTGAAGTTGACTTGAGACTTGGGAACAAACTGTCAAATTCAAGTTTTAAAAAGATTAGCTTTGGTGCCTTGATTCATTTGTGTGATGGAGTCTCACCATGTCACATAAGCAGTTACTGAACTCAGGATGCTCCTGCCTGCCTCAGCCTCTCAAGGGTTGGGGATTAGAGGTGTGTCCAGCTTCACAGGTTTCTTTCATTGCTCTGAAAAACCTCTCTAGTTAGAAAGGTACTATGTATCGAATCCTATATATCCCTGTAAACCAGGGGTTGCCAGGGTTGCTGACAAAAGATGCAGCGTTATCTACTAATGAGTGCTACTCACCCACCCTTTAAGGCTCATCTCAGATACCTATTTTCCGTAAAACTCTCCTTCCAGTTTTTCTTCTCTTTAGCCAGAAAGCAGGCTTTCTTTCACCTGGATTCTCTGCAATCAGTTTCTCCTTCCTCTGGAGAATCATCCTGTCAGATGACTGTGTGCCATTTGATCTACCAGTTCATAAATTTCTTGTGGTCTAACCAAATCTCATCTACCTTTGTGTTACCTCCAACATCCAAAGTCTTCTGTGATACACATAAAATACTTTTTAGTGGCCCTGGCCACGGTCATCCTGGTAGTAAGTCCTCAGGGAACAGAGTCCCCAAGTTGATGAGTATTTCAGCCATAGCTGTCATTGAACTCACCTGTGCTTTGTTTCTGCTCACTAACTACTGACTCATGACTTTATAGTCTTTGCAGAAATTAGTATCTGTTTTGGAAGAGTTTTATTTTGTCTTAATTCATGGTTACATTTAGCTTGTGATTCTACTCCATAAACCTCTTAAGCAACTTCTAAATTCCAAAGGGGATAAGCAGTGAATCTCATTTTTCCCAGAACCACTCATTATTTAAGACCTTAGTACAATTACCAATACTTAGGGAATGTGGGCCTGGGAGTGTATTCTCCTGCAACCGTTACCCCATCCTGTGCTATACAGTGTGTTACTGTATCGAAACAAACAAACAATATATCTTCCCTTAGGTATGCTTATACCTAATGACAAACTCATTTCCTAAAAAGATGCTAGTAATAATTTAAATGCTTAGACAGAGATGTTTATTTAAATATTTCAAAAGGATAACATTTGATCTAGAACATATTCTATATCCTTCTAATCACTGACAGACCATTCAGTCTTATTCAATTTCAGCATTATTTAATTCCCTTCTTAGTAATTGCAGATGACAGTTATGGGTGAGTCTGATAGATAGAGCACAACAAACACTATTGTGAACAGAAGCCCCTTAAAATCTGTATACCCTTGGAAGATGCTCTGAGGGTCAGCCTATAAATATCACCACTCTACAGGCTTCCAACCTCTGAGGTTAAGTTCAGTTACCTTGTCCTTCCCTTCAACGTATGCATAATAAACATCGTAATAACAAAATATAGATACTTATACATTTCAAAGCTCAGTGATTGGTTGAGAGGTGACAGGTAGGGACCAAGTATTAGCATCATCCCTCTGGCTGTGTCTTTGGCTTTGGGGTGCTACCTCTGAAAGGTGAGCCACACCCAAAAAGGACATTTTCAATTGCATAGAAGTAAAGGAGACAGTCTCGGATCCTATGTATCCCTGTAACCCAGGGGTTGCCATGGTGCTGACAAAAGATGCAGCGTTATCTACTAATGAGTGCGTACATCTTTGGTTTTCTCAGGTTTCCCCTGTTGACCCAAGCATTTGTGTCTTATAAGGCCATCAGAGGAGAGAATGTGCCCACCCTCTCCTTGAGTCACTGAAGGGTTTATTTTGGCAAGTAGGAGTTGGTGTTTTTGAAACTAAAACCCAGTGTGCTGCCATCCCACATTCATGATCAGAGGGCATGATTCCTAGCCTTTGCCCATAGAAAAGAGAGTTATTGCCTGATTTACTCCCTGATGACAACCCATGATATCTTGATTCTGCTAGGTTATAGCTTTGCTGGTAGTCACCAGCTTCTCAGCCAGCTTTATCCTTGCCAGGCTCCATCTGCTCACCATGTCTGGTCCTTCCCTGGATCCCACTGCAATGAGGTCCACATAATTTGTGCTGTCAAGTCTTCTTGTGAAAACAAACAAAAAAAGGATTATTACAAGGAATATTTAAAAAATACTAAACGCGTGTGTGTGAATGTGTGAGTGAGTGAGTATATGGTATGTATGTATGTGGTGTGTGGTGTGTGATGTGGGGAGGTATGTGTGTGTGTGTGTGTGTGTATGTGTGTGTGTGTGTATGTGTGTGTGTGTATCTTATAAAAGGAAAGTAAAAGATAATAAGAATGCCTGTGAAAGTAATCAGGAAATGGAGAGAGCTTCTTTTCCATTCTAACACCTCATCCATTGGTGTACTTTGGCACTAGAAAACACCAACTATGCCTTCTGTGTCTCCTAGGAATGAGTCTCTTCCTTTAGTCCCACATGTGTGCTCAGTCTAGAAAAAACAGGCTGAACACAGTAGCACATGTGTTCTTGGTGTGTTGCTCCTTGTGGGGTCTTTTGGCTCTTGCAGGAGTGAAACTGATGTCTCTGGTAGGCAGATTCAACGTGAGAGGGCACAATGCTAATTGCCTATTCCGAAGACTGTCCAGTTTCCAAAGGGCTGTTTTGCTGGAGCTCTCCGTGCTCACAAATTCTGAGAAATATTTGTGGATTTCTCGGGAAGCAAAGCTCTCTCTCTCTCTTGATTCCCATTCACTCTCAGAGGGGAGAAAAAAATGATTCATACATTTGAAAAGCAGGGACTAATTCAACAAGCAGAATTCTACCAAGCCTCTGGCCAGAGAGTTGTTGATCTAGCTCTTTCCATCGCTCCCACATCAGGAGGCTCTGCCTGCAGGAAACAGTACTGAACAACAAAAAGTTCTTTTGCTTGTAGGCATGAAATGGGAATAAGTTCCCTTCCCTTAAGAGAAAAACAGGTTGCTTACTGGATAGAACACTTTGCCTTTTCTAAGAAAGCAGACTGTTTTCTGATAATAAATTCATTTCCATTGGGAAAAAAACCCACCTCATTTACTAGAAACAAAAGCATACTCATTTTAGATTTAATTTTTTTTTCAGAAAATTACAAATGAAAAAATGTGCAAATCTCCCTGTGCAATGCTTCCAGCAATTGTGTTGGCCTCTCTCCCCCTTTCCCATGTAAAACTTCATTAAATTCTTTGTAGAATTTTCTACTGGAAATAATTAAAGATGTATTGTTCTGCGAGAAGTTAATGAATTCAGAATGGGATCTTTCCACATGTGTTTTTAGGGCACAAGGAGATGGGCCTCCCTCTCTGTTGCCTGCTTAGAAATGTGCCCCCAAGTAGTGTGTACTAGAGGAGTTGGGACTCTCGCCAGACACAGGGGAGCAGGAGAACAGGTTATAGGGGAGAATACAATGTAGAGAATGAGACACCCAACCTTTCTGCAAAGCTGGTCTTGAGTAAGGAATGGCTCCAATTACTGCAGTAGCTTTGCCCTGGGCTCAGCCTCACTCTCAGAAAGTATTGACAAAGGCCCTGTACCCTCTGCTTTGCCAGGCTTACCCTTATTTGTCCCCGAGTTGCTCATTGCACAACATGTAAATGTTTTAACAGGCCAGCAATCATTAGCATGATTACTAATGATTGCTAAGTTAACTTAGCAATGAATTTAGAAAACCAATTCTACTCATTAGCCTTTTCTTCTCCGTGTTTTGGAACGCGATGGTAAAGGGAAGAGAAAGAAGCTTACACGTATTCAATTTCTTTAACATGAATGGTCCAGCCCAGGCTTATCTTTGATGCTATATTTTGATGAGAGCATGAGACTATAGGTGTGAACATATTTGCTAGTTTATACTTTAGCTTGGAGTTGTTGGTTAGTTATGCATTTTATGACTCTCATCATTGAACAGGTAAAACCAAAATCTTTTGTTTCATGTACAGACAAACCATAGAGCTATCAACTGTAAAAATGCCACCAAAAGAAGGGAGAAGTTAGCCTAGAAGATGCTTCATCGATATGCTTCCTACATAAACATGAGGACTTGAATTCAATCCCTAGCACCTACATAAAATCTGGGCATGGCAGAGTGTGCCTTTAATCTTGAAGAGATGGTGACAAGAGAATCCCTCAGACTCACTGGTTAGCCAGCCTAGCTAAGTCAGCGAGCCCTAGCTTCAAGCATAGACTCTGTCTCAAAAATATAAGGTAGAGAGCAATTGAGGAAGATACTCCACATTAACCTTTGACCCCCCCATGCAACTTCATGCAACGCGCGCGCGCGCACACACACACACACACACACACACACCACATCTAAATTTAGAATCACTAATGAGACAAATCTCTGGATATGCTTGTAAGATGTTATCTCAGTTAGGTGACTTTAGGGAGGATGACTCACCCTAAATGTGATGGGCACCGTTCTCTGAGGTGGGCTCCTGGAGTAGATAAAATAGACAAAGAAAACTGAGGACCAGCACACACATTTTGCCGGTTCTTCTCATCAATACTGTTACTTCTGGTGGAAGACTAATCAGCTTATCTCCCAGACTTAAAATGGCTGAACCATATACTTTTGGTAGGTCTTACAAATGATGTAGGCTTACAGATTAATAAAGATTCGAAACATATACATAACAGTATTTCAAGAAAATTCTTTTTGATCATCCAGACCAAATCATGAAAGTACAAGCAAACACTCTACTGGAAATAGTGAAGAAACAAAAAATTCAGACTGAGACTTCCTCTTAAAAACAACAGCAACCGAGCAATGCTGTGTTCTAGAAGTGGTAAGCCATGGCTGTTTAAGCCCTTAAGGGACTTAAGCCTGTAAGCAGTAAGGAGCCACTCAAAATATGCAGTTGTCCCTGGGAAAGGGCAGAATCCCAAACAAAGCCGTAATCCTGTGTAGGAAGTTAATTTGGCTTTCCTTGAATTTTTATATCCTGCTTTGTTTTTAGTTGCCTTGTATTTTGAACAATTAAATATCTGATAAATTGAAATCATATTTTCACTGACTAATTCTAAAATATGCTAACATTGTTTAAATCATAACTACCTACACAAGGACGATCAAGTCATTTTACTGCCTTATGATTTTATTACAGTGATTTTTCCATGTTGATGTAGTAAAGAAAACTTCTATCCCCCTGCATAGTAGTATGGGTTCACCCAGGACCTAAGGCATGCCAGGCCCATTCTCTGCCACTAAACCATTCCATAGTCAGATCATTTCATTTCATGAGTGCTGCTAAAGCACAACTATAAAGGACATTGGCTACTGTGGAGTCTATGATATTTAGAACTCAATCTATTTCAGTTCTATATTCATTGAGCATAAAAGGATAGTGAGATGGTTAAATTTGGCTTTAGACTTCATAAGATCTAGAATCTCTAAAGAGGCAAGTCACCGGACATATCTGTGATGGATTATCTAGAGTAGGTTAATTGAGATGTTTGCCCTAAATATGAATGGCACCATTCCCCAGGATGGGGTCCTGGACTATGTGACCTTGGGCTTTCCACCCACATCCAAGTTTCCCAAATAATGATGCTGAGACTTCTTATATATAAATAAATGCCTGGGCTAATAGCTTGGGCCTATTTCTTGACTAGCTGATAATTTAATGACTTGTATATTTTATGAATGCCACAACGTGGTTGGTTACCTGGTCCTGTTTCAGGAGACTGTCCTCCTCTGTGTCTGGGGCAAATCTGTCCTGAGCTTCAGACTCTATCGTAGAATTTCTCTCTCTCCTTGATGGATGTCCCACTTTCTAATCTTGCCTCAGCTCCTTGGCCATAGGCTCTTTTATTGACAGGCGAATACTTCCACATAGTACACGCACAGGGATTATCTCTAAAGGCCAGATTAAAAGGTGAGAGCCAGCCGAATATGAACACTCATGCCTTGCTGCTTCCTGGTTTTGGATGCAAAATAGCCAGCTGCCTCAGGCTCCTGCTGCCAGTTCTTCCCAAAACTGTGAGCCAAAATTAATTCTTCTTTCTCTAAATGTGCTTTTGTTTGGCATTTTGTTGCAGCAAACACACAAGCAACTGATAGATATAACCACAGGATTTTGTACGATACTGGAAGGTACAGAAAATGAGAAAACATAAGAGATAGACATTTACTATCTAGTAATTCTAGTGTGCAAATGATTTGTTCAAAATGATTGATCTCTGAATCTCAGAGTGCCCATGCCTAGATTATCTTCCTTTATCACTTCCTGATGGCCACAGAGTCTGAATGAAAAGCATTCCTCTCTTTAGTTGTGATACACTGATTCCCTCTTGATATTTCCATGTGCTTAGCACAACTATGCTCATTATACACGCATCCTGCCTAAAAGTGTGCTGTAATACCCATACACATGCACACATATGCAAACCCAACTCTAAAGGCATGAGAGTTCTGTGTTTGTCCTTTTGAGGCTGACAGGAAGAAAGGATGTTGTCGAGTTTGCTAAGGTAGGAGAGTGCAGTTCACAGAGGTTTGAAGTATCACAAAGAGCAGAGTTTTAGGAGAGTTTCACTGCCTCATGAGTGAGCACAAAGAGAGTCTGAGGATTTGTTCCCAGATCATCATTCCTAAAGGGAGCATATATGGTGTGTGTGTGTGTGTGTGTGTGTGTGTAGAGAGAGAGAGAGAGAATGAGAATGGATAGGAGTGAATGTCTTAAATATAAGGACACTATTCAAGGAACTGATATTAGAGAGAGGAGCCATGCAGTTGAGGTGTTTGCCAAGACAGGATACAGAAGCTCCAACATCAAGTGGGCTTATACAACTCAATTACCCTGATTTTTTTTCAAGTTTGAATTGAAGATCAAGTTCCATGTCTGTCCTGGCTAGTTTTATGTCAACTTTACACAAGCTAAAGTCATCTGAGAGGAGGGGGCCTCAATTGAGGAAATGCCTCCATAAGATCCAGCTGTAGGCAAGGGTATGTTCTTAATTAATGATTGACATGGGAGATCCATCCCTGGGCTGGTGTTCTATAAAAAAGCAGACTGAACAAGCCATTGGGAGCATGCCAGTAAGCAGCACCTCTCCACCCTCTGCATCAGCTCCTGCCTCAGGCTCCTGCCATGTTTAAGTTCCTGTCCTGGCTTCCTTCACGGAAGGACTACAATGTGGAAGTGTAAGCAATATAAGCCCTTTCCTCCTCAATTGCTATTTGGTCATGGTCTGTTGTGCAGCTAAATGTCCCTAAATGTCTCTCCAGTTGTCCCAGTACTTATTCAAAAGTTAAGCTATTCTCAAACAGTTTGAGTTATATAATTCCTTGTGCACCAAGATCTTCTGTTACACATTTTTCTCACCATTTAAACACTTGCTAATGTTTGTTCATTTAGAAATCAGTGTCCAGTGTCACATAGCTTTATTTGTAGAAGTTCCCAATGCCTTCACTAAGCCTCTGCCATCTCTCCAGTCCTGCAAGTGGAGATTTTTTTTTTTTTTAACAGAATTCAACAGGTGATTTTTGTTTCTTTTTTTCATGTGACTTTTAAAATTAGCTTAATACCCATCAGAATGTTTGTGATTATAGCAAATATACTGCTTAGGGAGTGTTGATATGTTTATTGGTTGAATCTTGCTACCAAAAGCCAACTCTTCCTTTTTATTGTTCAATCTATTTTCTATGTATGCCTTTTGGAAGTGTCTTTAAGCATCCTTGAATATGGTTTGCACATTATGATTATTGCTATTTATTGGACATAAGTATATAAAATTTTGTAGGCAAATGCAATATTTCTAATTTATTATATACGATGTGTGAGCTGTATAAATATTATAAACAGCTCTTCAATTCTGTGTTTTAACTTGATATTCTCTGTATTGACCAATAATAGACTTTTGTTGTCCTCATATACTTCCTATACATTTACAGACACTACTCTGCTTAATTGCTTAATTCTCTTGTATGCAAAGTAGGGTTTCATTAATTCTACCAGGTTACCTAGTATCCAATCATATAATAGCAAGTAGATGCTTCTGCCTCTTTCTTCCTGTCCTTAAGCATCTAAATGTTTTTAAAAACAGAGCTGGGGAGATGCCTCTGTGGTTAAGAACAACTGTTACTCTTGTGGACAAGCCGGGTTCAATTCCCAGATCCCACATGATAGCTCAAAACCATTCATGACTCCAGTTCCAGGGGATCCAAAGGCTTCTTCTGACTTCTGCTGGCACCAGGCAGGTACACACTACATATACATATGGCAGGCAAAGCATTCACATGCATAAAATAAATAAATAAATTAAATAAAATAGTTATAACTCCATTGAATAGCATGTTGAATAGCTTATAAAAGTTGAAGTGAGAGTGGGTGGTAACTCAGTCTATAAAGTGTCTGTAGCCAATTCTTCCTTTAGAAACTGTCCCTTTACTATTAGGAATAGTGGTGAACGAAGGTAGCTTGTCACTCAGCATTTTCTGACCACACTAGAGTTGCAGCTACTGTCATTATCTGTGCTCAACTTCGAAGTGTTAAGTACATTGAAGCTCCTACTGTGTGGTTTGTTGGGACAGATGATATCAGTTTGCTTTCTGCTGATACCAGTGAGATATCATAAGCTAATTACAGTTTGCACGACTATTCTTTTTTCCCACGAGTGTTCCCTTCAAATTACTTTCATCTCTGATTTCACTCTTATTCCTTTGCTCCCCTGCCCCCACCAATAAAGCCCACAGACTTGTTTGCTGTTACATCCAGTATCTCTTCGTCCATGGCCTGAATCTTTCTCCTCCATTATAATCCCAAGAACTTGAGCCATGCTCAGCTCTTATGAACAGCCAACAAGGACCAACGCTTGGCATGAGCAGACACATGGCATTGTCAGACATTGAATGGAGTCAGAAGCACTAAGTGAGTTGTCCAATGGGACTTAATATTTTTAAATTTATTCTTTGTCAATATCAGACACACATGCATACACATGCGCGCGCGCACACACACACACACACACACACACACAGACACAGACACAGACACAGACAAACAGACAGACAGACAGATCATATCCCCTCTCCATTACTCTCTGTCTGCCCTCAACAACTTATTTTTCCAAAACCCAACTGAAAGGGGTATTTATGGCACCGTGAATTATACTTTGGGGGACAATAGACAGTTTCTCAGCATGTCTGTGGTTTCAGCTAACTCAGAATAAGACATTTTAGGTTGTGTGCTACACTGTTCTGTTTTTATAGCTTGTTAGTCATGAGAGAGAAAACTGATGAAATTATTTTCCATTTGTCAGCAGCTGTGCCCTATCCATTCCATTAAAAAAAAGCAAAAAACAACAAAACTATGAAAGGTTATACAGATAATATATTCTGTTCAAAACATTCTTAGATCAGAACTTCCTTATTTTTCTGATCTTTTCCCTCAAAAAAATCTAAATTTCAACATGTCAGAATCAAATTTACTTCTGCCAACTTAAAGAAGTTCACATTATATCTTCTCAGCAGTTGCAACAAATGTATAATATGTTTGGGAATAAGTTTACTGGAAAATTGCACCAAGAAAATTATGAACCTTTGTTGGGAGAGAGTTCATGAAGCTCTGAAAAGAAAGTCTTCGCATGTCTATGATGAGGAATATTCATTGCTAAAACTGTGTTAATTCATCATAAATTGAACTATAAGTGTGTGTGTTTACAATCCTAATCCTATGTCCATTTTAAAGTTCATAAAGAGAAGTCAAGGACCAAGCATAGCTAAATGTCTCACCCAAAGGTTAGGTGGTTGAGTTAAGAACATTTTAAGATAGAAAAATCATAATGTTGAATCATAACTCAGACAATATGGTCTGATGTAGAAATGCACACAGTGATTAGTGAAGTGGAGAAGGGAGCCTGGGAGATGGGCTGCTTCACACTGAACACTGAAAAGCTGGAGAAAGGAATAACCACGAAGTCCCCAGGGTTCTGGGGAGATTATCTCTTTCCACAAAAAAGAAATCTGATCCCCCACCCCATATGTGGAATTTTAATACAAGATGAATGAAGATTTCAAAGCCTAGGCTAAAAATTTGTAGGAAAATATTTATCTCAAGGTTGAGAATTAGGTCTTATATAGTGTACAAAAGGTTTTAACCACCAAGAAATACCAAAAGAGTAGATCTCTTTTAACAATTTTTCTAAAGAAAATGAAAACAGAAATAGGCTGTTTACAGAAATGAGAGTTTATTTTTATTATGCTTTCTAAAAACGGTTATTATGGAGTTCTTTTGTGTGGATCAAATATCACAATAGAATATAGGAAGCAAAAAGTCAGCAACTTTTAGGCTTCCCAAGGACAACCCCTCCTTCTGTCCGTCCACAACCAAGTCAAGAACCTGCATTACTTCTAAGTTCTTTGCAATGTGAAATGGAAATACTTGTGTAGGGCCCTCACTGATGCATTTGGAGAGTACCCAGGAAAATGGAATGGAAATGTTTTAGTAAGAGTCCAGGGCCCAATCCTTGAAGCAGATGTCTTTAGAGTTTTCTATAGCATGTAATTACAACACAATAAGACTCAAAAGCATTTCAATAAAGTGTAGGTGGAGGAGAAGGACGCTGCTTCAAGAGTTTCATTAGCTTTCTGCAGACTGAAGCTCTCCGCATTGGGAGGAGTCCTGTTTCCCTTGCTTCAGAATCCATTTTAACCCTCCATGGGGTCTGGGTGGTCAGAGAGCAGCCACCATCCTCAGGGAGACTAAGAGCTGGGAAAGAAAACAATGGTTTTCTAAAAGCCTGTTCACTCATGGTTTCCAGGATAATTTATCCTAGTGCCAATCACGGAGGAAATGGTAGGATCCTCTGCTTTTGTTTCTCAAAGAAGCTTTAGGTAAATTAAAACAATGGCTTTGACTCCCTTTCATATTGTCCTAGAAGTTGATGATATGATTTCTGAGTCCTGTGGCTTAAAGCTGTGGCTTTGGAAATATTTGATAACGGGTAGTGAGGGCAGAGGGTCTTTTCCTAGTAATGATGAAGAGCAAACAATTTTCCAGAGGAGACATCTGTACAATCTTGCATTTCTTTCTTGAAGTTCCTACTGCATGAGAATGCTGCAAACATCCCATGGTCGGGTAGAAGGAACCTATTTGGCCTTTGAAGCCATATGGGTGATGGGAACCTTACCCTTAACTTCAATGAATTTCTCTTAGTTTTGTTTTACATTCCATTAAGCATACTTAAGCTCCTTCTCTTATACTGTATGGTTTTAAAAACATCTTAGTGACAAACCATACAAATGTTCCCCTAGGATTATACTCTTCTCTTACAACAGATAGTAGTGAATGCAGAAACTCATGATGGTCCAAGAAGCAGAAAGCCAATGACAGATATGAGCCCACCCCTAAACAAGCTGCTTAGATCCTCTTAGGTTCAGGGATCAGTATAGAAGAGTGGACACAAAGTATATAAGAGCCAGAAGATAGTTTGGAGAAGTATAAAATGCTATCTCCTATACTCAATACAACTACTGTAATCTAATCATTAGCTCACACTCAAAGTAGAACCAGGCCCATATGAGATCAGCCATATCAATAATAAGGCAAGGAAGAGAAGGGCTTCAGGGCCCTATACTGTATCTCTGAGCTATTTAGCCATTGATAGATTCTGGGAGGGCACAGGGAACACTGTCATTAGTTGTATACCCGCTACTGAGCTCATATTCTAGTGCTTAGCTCCAAAGCCACAGTCACATGGATGTCCCTAGTCAATCTTAGTGTGTTACAAAATGAAACAAATAGACATGAGAGTATGAGAGAGATTTGTTGAGGGGAAGAGTGTAGACAGTGATGGTAGAACTGGGGCCATTAAGAGTGCTCAGCGTGCATAGTACATGTACATGAAATTGTAAAAAATTAAAAGAAGTAAAAATTTAAACTTAATAATATTTAGATTTCTTCTGGAAAAGATACATTTTGATTGGTGACAATATGCTTTGTGATTGTGGCTTAAATTGTATTTTCTACCTTATCAAGCCTTTTCTGGGTCTATTTTTTATTAAATATTATTAATAATATTTTTCTAGGTATTAGGTATATAGGAACAATATGACATATTCTCTGCAGAAAGTATATTCTTACAGGCATGGTGGTATAAGCGTAGGAGAGAGCGCGAGAGAGAAATATATATATATATATATATTTATATATATATATATAGTGTGTGTGTGTGTATATATGTAGTACACACATGCAAACACACACATATACATATAATATGTTCACACCCATATACAAGAAAATGTGGATGTCAGGTGTCTTTTGTTATCTCTCTCCACTTGATATAGTGAAGTAGCCTTTCTCTGTACTTTTTGATTCAACTTGTTCAGCTAGCCAGCTTGCTGAAGCCATCCCCAGTCTCTGTCTCCCAAGTGCTGGGGTTATATGTGTGCTGCCACCCTTGGATGTCACTTGTGTGGATGCTAGAGAGCCCAACTCTGGTCCTCCTCATCCTTTCATGGGAAGGGCTTTGCTCTCCAAATCTATGGTGCTGAGACTCCATATGTTTAAGGAAAACTATCTACGTAACTAGCAAACAAGGGGTAGAGAGGGAACTGCTGTCTGTGGTGTACTTTATCCCACCTTCCATGAAGAAGTGGCTATGAGGAGTGGCAGGTAGAGAATCAGCAGGATACTGCCAGGAAGATGACACAAAAGTTGCAGGATCTTTAATGATGAATTCAGAGGCAAGTCCCCAGGGCTCAGACCTCAGAAGGCTTTTGAACTTGGCTGTAGAACAGACTATGAACCTTCAGAGAAGATGGGGCAGTATGTTTAAAGTCTGACTGCCACAGACATCTCAGTTTGAGCGAGCTCCTGGCTCTCCACACAGGTGCTTAGATGTAATGAGAAAAGAAGACTCTAGAACTGTTGGCCTGGGAAAGCTGAGTATAGGCTAGGATACCACCAAGACCAGGGGCAGTGGACGTGAGCTCAGCTTGAGTAGTGAGTGGCAATGGAAGACTGTTCAGGGTTACATTTGAGAGCTCCAACTTTGCATTTTATTGCAACACTCTCCTCAACTCAGTGAGACTGAGTAATCAAATCTCTCCGTGCCTCAGTTTCCTTTTCTGTCATAACACTTTTCTCCTGAAGTTTGTAAGGATTTGATAGTTGTTCCATACTTAGGCTGTGTCTATTGATATCTCATTTCAACTCAATAAATGTAAATGTCATAAATATGTTATCATTGTTGCTGGGGCTGGTTGTGGTGCTCCACTGAGATTGGATCAGTGCAAGAACAAGAAAACCAGGAAGAGTATCACAAGAAGTTTGGTCACCAGGGGTGGAACTTAGTGACTAAAGAAACTAAAAAGTGAACACATTCACCTTCTCAAAGAAACTAGTGAGTCTACAGTATTTTGACTCTGTGCTTCAAGTATCATTTTGAAGACTTTGATTTCCCTGTTTGTACTTAGAGAATTGCTGGATCACTTTAGAATTGGAACAAGATCTAGGGCAGCACTTTTGATGCTGTGTTTTGTGGGGCTCTCACAGAAGTGGCTGAGGGGCTTGCCTTGGAAGAAAGAGGTTGAACTGGGTCTCTGAAAGCATTTTCTCAGCTCTATCAGCACAGAGGAATTTTGCTTCTATATTATAGCTGGGGGCACTACATATTACTTAAGGAGACCTCACGTCTACAGATGGGTTGAAAGTCATTCATTCACCTGAGTCTCCTTATTTTAAGATGAGAATGGAATTCTAGAATTGCTCCAGGTGGTACAATCATCTATTGACAGGAGAGCCATAATGGAAGACCCGCTCTCTTTCTTCACTGTGCTCTTTGCTGGTCACACAAGACTACCTATTGTTGCCCCATACAAGACCACTGCACCTTGGATTTTAGCATTATCAAAAGAAATATTAGAAAATAGGCTTCCAAATTAGTAACTTTATACAAAAAGAATTTCTTTTTTTTTAAATCAATGATGTCCAATTGTTTTCTTATTGGTTATTTGATTTATTTACATTTCCAAAAAGAATTTCTAAAGGACAAATTATCATTGACATTGTCTGATGAGTCTTTGCTTCCCTGACCCCTCCCCAAACTACTCATTCAGCCTTTGCCGAGTCAGTGCATTTATTTCGTGTGTGTAGTTTCCTTTAACTAAAACTTAGATTCAGAAGTATGAGATGAAGGAGTTAGGAGTTAGAAATTGTGTAGCACGGCTACACTTGGTGGAACTCACCTGTGAGCTCAGTGCTTGAGAGGCTGAATCAGGAGCATCACAAACTCAGGGCCAGACTGGGCTACATAATGAGACCCTGTCTCAGAGAAACAAAACAAAAAGAAACCAAAACAAAATCAATGAGACATTATGATTGGCTTAAGGCAAAGAGTGTTCATAGTAAGAGACAAAGAAAGAAATGAAGAATGAAAGAGACAGAGATGCACAGGAGTGCTAAGCTGGAGGAAAGATGCTGAATGATTGATTGTGAACAGAGCATTAGAGGTCCTTTCGCATAAAAATGTCAGGAAGCTTAAGAGGAAGATCGTGTATAGGCAGTTTCTAAATTTACAAAATATTTCTGGCATTGTTTGGCCTTCTTTATTAGTCTCCCTATTGATGCTCAAAGCCAGAACACATTCTCCTGTCAAAATAAAAAGTTCTCATTTAAACACGTATGTCAGGGTGACCTCAAAACATATTACTCTAGCCTCAGATGACGTGTCACCTCTTCAAGGACAATCTTGCTCAACCCCTCTCAATGACTTGCTTGGTTCATTCTCAATAGTTACAGAAGACCTTGTTCATGCAGTTACATGTCGGCTATCTGCCTGTCACATTTGACTGTAAGGTCCAAAGAAGGATCTAGGAAAAGCATGGGACTCATTACTATGTCAGGGGTAAAAATTTTGCCTATGGAATGACTAGATTACAGCAATCTTATTTCCTTGCTGCTGTGCAGACTTCAGGAGGCATTTGCCCTGTGAGTCACTTGAAGGCAAAATCAGTACAGAACAAAAAAAAGCCTGACTTGATAGTTAATGAATGAAGGGGTGAGTAAATTAAAATTGTCCCTTGTGTCCCTAAGGCCTATCAGAGAGTTAGGCATATATAATAGACATGCAAAACCATGCTCAAACAAAATTGCTTTCATGAACAAATAAAGTTATGAATTGCATTTTCTTCTGCAAAACAACAAAAGCCAGAAACTCTTCTCATATATATAAAGCCACATTCTTTCATTCATTCATGTGCCTTTATCCCAGTTAGCCAAACCGGCTCAACTGAGGACAGCGGAGAGAAACACACCTACTTTGTAGAATTGTGAGACATCCCAACAAAGGTGACTAAGGCCATTTTCCTTGTGGTCCATACTTAAATGGGGGCATTGTCAAAGATCGGCCAAATCTCTTCTCTGGATATTTGATTTGCCACAATCGTGAGAGGATTTTTCATCTAGAAATTTACTTTAGCTCACAAAGTATCTAAATTGAACAAGCAAACTCAAGTGGGTCGTTTTCTACAGAAGTGCAGAATCCCATCTCCCTTTGGTAAACCATTGAAACACAGAAGTATGTTTTACACATTCTGATAGAAATATCTGTAATAACCAACTCCAGCCTCTTGCCTCTTTTTTTTTTTTTTTGCTACTTTATCACCCAAAAGTGTAAGAAAAGAATGCACATTGACGCTTTTTTTTTTTTTGTTAGACAATGTCTCTCTGCTTAAGAACACTTTGACTAGCAGCTCCCTGGTGTATTAAGAGTAAATAGTAAAGACTCCTAGGAGGATTTTACTTTGGTGTGACAGGTAGGTTCATATAGATACTTGGACATTTTTCTGGATGTTTGAGGTTCATATTAAGACAACCTGTCAGTAGGTCAATATAATATTCCCTGTGGAATTTCCACAACAACCATTTTACGTTAACATGAACATGTTCCTAGGCAAGTCATCGAGGTATCGATCATTGGTCCTTTGGGATTGGAATCTGGTGAAGACACCCTCTGACTCCAAAGGCTGAGGTCAGCACTTGGAGATGGTAGTGAAGAAGAAGGGGAAAGAGATAAACATCTTCTTGGCCTGACATCAGGATGTGATGGATGGTCAGGAGTACTAACACCTTCATTCTGGAAGGAACCAGATGGGAACCAAATGTGCGTGGGTGGCTATCACAGCTGACATCTTTAGTGATAGTGTTTATGCTCCCATAAGGTAGGCATTAGAAGGTGAACACCTGTTTTCTCTCCAATGGACAATATCTAATGACATTCCATGACAAACAATATTATTTTCTTTGTTTTCAATGACTATGAACTTAGCTATACTAAGGGAATCATTTGCACACTTTTTCATCTTTTAATTTCATTGGAGACTTTCTATTCACTGGGCTTTTTATTGATTGGCTTTCTTGATTATAGTTTCTCTCAGGTTTTAAATATCAATTAATCAATCAAACAAATAGAAAGGAAGCTAACTGTAGACATACACTAAGAAAAGACATATGCTGAGAATTTCCCTCCCATGGCCCAGTGTTCCAGCTCCTTCCACATGGTCTGCTGCCTCTGGAGGGGTGTTTAGAGAGTGAGCATTTCTAAACCACTGCTGGATCACTCCATGCATTTACTCTCCTAGCCATACTCCATGAGCGGGGCCGGACTCTTTCTGTCTCATAGCAACTCTTATCAAGGTAATGGACCGAGAATCATTTCCACTCGAAACACAATCCTTCTAAATGAATCATGAGATATGGTTATCTTCATTTTCCCATAATAACCTCAAGAAGATGATCCTCTGGCTATACTCTCAAAATTGCCTGCTGTTTGTGTTTATTTTATTCCATTTTCCCTTTAATTTTCTATCTAAATGTGCCCTCTCTAAGAGGGCTGATGGGTTTTGGTAGCTATTGTTATATTGGTAACTCGTTTTCCTTGGCATACAGCTTTTTAAAGGACACTAGTGTATGGCCAGAGAGTTTTCCCAAGGCTGCTAGGATTCCACATGGGCAGCCTGAAGATTGAACATCAGGGAGATGGACTTCCATTTTAGAGAGAAAGAGAAATCATCAGCCCTGTTCATTCGTACATCTTTTGTCTATTGCCTTTGTTCAGTATAGTATTTAAAAGAAAATCCCCAAAGCTACAGGTGCTTCAAAGAATCAGAAACAAACGATTCTGGGTCTTTTTTTTTTTTTTTTTGTCAGCTTGGAATCAGCTGTTTAATGCTGTCTTGTTATAATGATGGGGACGTTCATCTCAATGCTTTAAGGGTTTCTCGTTTCATTTTTTCTTTTTTAAATAAATCTCTCCTCCACTTTTGGAAGGGTTGCCTTTGGGAGCCTCAGTATATTGAGACAAAGGCCTCTCTGCAAAATTGGAAGCTCAGAGGACCCCTCTTCTCTCACCCCTATCCCTACTGAGCCTGCCTGATTTTTGAGATATTTGCCTGTTATGTTTGACTTTCTTTAATTTATTATTTGAAAAATTCCTCCCTGTATACATGTATCTTGACCATCTCCTATTCTTTCATGACCTATAGTTTTATTGTATTTTTGTGAAATTTTTTTTACCAGTTCATCCCAAGTCCTTTTGTTATCAATCCCTTGATAATACCTTTTAGGATCTCTGCCTCAACCTCAACGCACACTTCAGAGTCTGTTTCCTGCCTTGGGGGACATTCACTTTTCTTCCTTTCCATCCCCAGGGACAGCACTCTGGCCCACAGACTTTTGCTTGTCTCTCTTGGTTTCTCTGATATGTTAACACTTCTGACACCTCTTTGTCTTGAGATGTTCCTCCTCCCTGGTTATTTCCCATCTCCTAGACTGTAACTCCCATGTGTCCTCAACTGGATCATCCCTGTCTTGACTGAATTGCTCTGAGTTGATGTTTTTCCTTTCCTCTGCATACTATTCTGGAAATGTCCATGGCTGAAGCTAAGGATGCATATGTTTTTCCAAACTCTAGATGCACCATTTCCCAAGGTCCTTCTGGATTTGTCAAGGTCTATTTGTAAGTACAGTTCCTACACCCCTTTGGCTATTTAGTAGCTATATTGACAGAGGTAAATATATCACTGTGTCCCAAGTGTTTTTCTTTTGGGGTTAGAAGGAAGTTGGGGCAAGGAAGGACAGACATTCCTAACATTTTAGTTACTTGAGGATAGTAATAGTTTCTTATCCAGAGCAAGTTCAATATAAGCATCTTCTTTGGCATGTGACCTTCTGATTGAGATATCTAGAATCTTCTAGATTCCATCGTTGTCTTCTATTAGGTCTTGAGTCTCCAGATTAAGGTATGATGTGGAGAAAAGATTAGGAAACGCATGCCTACTTCTTAACTGATATTCACCACAGAGGTGATTTCAGCAGCTCCTTCTTATTTTCCATTGGTCAGGATCTAGTGACACTCCCATCCTTCCTTTCAAAGAGATGGAGAAATAACATCTACAGGGAATTCTGGGAGGGCAATGGAAGGCATATGATGAGCCATAGCTTGTACTACTGTTGTCTTCTGACTAGCAAATATCCATTTTCTACACAGAGCATGCCCGCTGACACACTGAGATGTTGCATGGTCACATCCAGATCTGCCATTCAAAGATGCCTCAACAATGCACTTTGCTTTCTGTTTTGTTAGCCTCACTCACAAGTACAGCCAGCAGCCAGTGGAGAAGCAAGGGCCAGACTCATGCTACAAAAATGTTTATCCAGGAAAATGGAAAAACAGCAGGCTCTATTTCTTACTCCCACTGAAGCTGTAGACTCTCATGGGCAAGCTTTCTCTCACTCTTCCATGGAAGCTATAAGTTCTAATGGTAGATTTGGGGTGTTTCCCAGGGAAAACTTTCAGACTTTCTTTCAGTCTATAAGTGGTTTGGAATTTCTTTTTCCCATGATTCTCTATTGTAGGTTCTTTCTTTCAGCTGTCCTTTATTGGCCACAGCTGAAGCAGAGGTGAGACTCTTGATCTGGTGCACATAGAAGCTCCCTGTCAATGCATACTGAAGACTTGACAGTTGGAGACATCAACAATCAAAAGCTTCATCTTATAGTTCATGCCTTCTGTTTGTTTGATAGGTCAGCTGTCTCAAAATACAGATGGCTTTTTGATAGTTCTATATGCTGAAACTTAAAGGCACCTAAAGTGTTAATTTTTTTAAACATGATTACCTAGATTGCTAATTTTATTTTATTGTTTATTTTTAACTAAATTGCATAAATTCTGTGTCTATGGTGTACAACACAAAATTTGGAGTTGTGTGCATACTGTGGAGTAGCTAACTAAAGCTAATTAACATAAGTATTATCTCACATAATTATCACTTGTAATAATGAGAGCACTTGAAATCTATTCTCTGGGTAGTTTCCCTGTGTATGTGCACTGTTGTTCAATGTGGCTCTTGTATTCTTTCTATTCAACAGGACCTTAAATCCTTTGACAAAGTACCCCTTTTCCTGCCTGGGGCAAGCACCATTCTACTCTCTTTGTCTAAGAACAAGAAGATTTTGGATTCCATGTGCATGTGGAATTTGGTGACATGTGTCTTTCTGTGCCTGCCTTGTTTCACTTAAACTGATAGTCTTCAAGTTCATCCACACTGTTGAAAATGACAATAGTTCCTTCATTTTTAGGGCTAAGTGGTATTCCATTATGAACATATATTTATATATACCATTAAACTAATAGTCTTCAAGTTCATCCACACTGTTGAAAATGCAATAGTTCCTTCATTTTTAGGGCTAAGTGGTATTCCATTATGAACATATATTTATATATACCACGTGGTCTTTAACCATTCATCAGTTAATGGAAACCTTAATTGCTTCCACCTCTTGGCTACTGTGAGTGATGTTTAAAAGAAGAAGAGAGTACAGGTAGATAGGCATATATCTAAACAAGCCCACTGGGTGAGGCCATTTGGTCCTATTACTATTCTCTGTTTTTCATTTGTTTGGGAACCTTCCGATTGCTCTTCACAAATGCTGTACCAATTTTCACTCCTCCGAATAATATATAAGGGTTTTGTCCCTCACTCACATGTCTGGTGTGTGTGTGTGTGTGTGTGTGTGTGTGTGTGTGTGTGTGTGTGAGGGTCAGGGGAAAAGTCAAGTGTCATCTCCCAGAGACACTGTTTCCCTTATTTTCACACAGACCTGGAATGTTTCAAGTCTTCCAGGCTGGCTGGCAGTGGTCCTAGGGATAGTTGTCACTCTTCCCTCCAGCCCTGAGATTACAGGTACACCACCACATCCGGTTAACACTTTACTGACTGGGCCATTCCTTCATCCTCAAGTCTGATGATTTTATTTATTTCTTAGTCATTTAGCTTCCTTTATACAGGCTATAGTTGGCCATCTTAAAGGTGTTGAAATAAGTGTGAATGGGAAGATGTGTGTGTGTGTGTGTGTGTGTGTCCCTTTGCTATGAGACCAACAGACACTTGTCCCTCTGTCACTGTGCAACTCTGAAGAAAGCCCAGAGCCTTAGATACTCATGTTCCTTATATACAGTGGTGTGTTTATTTCCATGTAACCTATCCATCGCCTCACCCATTCTGTCCTGTCTTCAGAGTGTGTAAGATGCAGATGCAGATGCAGATGCTGTCTATGTAAGTGGTTACTGTACTATATTGTCTATCAGAATCACTTTTTTTTAAAAGTTCACACCTTTTGAGATTTTATCACATGCCAGTGTCAGGACTTTCTTGCATATTACACACATTGCGAATCACTCAAATGTATGAATATTCCTGTAATCAGCCTATTTCAGATCATGTGCTTCATGAAAGATCAAGTAGCATCGGAAATACAGGCTGATTTTTTGTTTGTTTGTTTGTTTTGTTTTTAAATACAATTGATCTCATCTCTGTTGATTTTAAATGGCTTCTTAATTTGTGACCTCATTTTCTAAGCGTGTTGTACATTTTGTTTTCAAGACAACTAAATGTTAAATGATCACTCATTGTTCTATTAAATGCTTTACATTTAATCTCCTAGGCCTTCTCAGATACCATTTGCCAATTCCCCTTTACACAAAGAGAACTTTTCATTCTGTAGGATAAGTTTTCCTTAAGATGTACAGTATAGCATGGGTCATTGGAGCTCTTTTTTTATTTTTTATTTTTCCCAAGGTTTCTGAAAAACTGACTTTCAATTTTATAGAGGAGTAACTTCCAGAACATGCTATGAGCAAATTCTCTCTCAAGTCCTGCTCCTTCCCCCATGACTGAAGGGCAAATGGACCACATTTGAAGAGAGTTAAGTGGATGAACAAGGCTCCCCACAAGGGGATTCCGAGGTGCACTGAGAGTCACATTGATATGATACCTGGAGGAGCTGGCCATGGCAGCATGTCACGTCTCACAGTGGGAGTCGTGGCTGGTCTGCCTGCTAAACTACTCTGATCTATGGCTGACGCTGTGCTTCCTTTAAGAATACAACTTGTTTTTTCTCCATACCCCATGTGTTTCTCAGCCTCAGCCTCAGGAGCATTTCATGGATTTAGACTAATCTTGTCTTACCATAATGTCAACTCTAGCTTCGTGGTTATACCATCCATTTCTGGAACTTTCGGAGCATCTGTTCATTTGAAAACTAAATTCATTGCCTGAGTCTGATTTTCTCCTTGATGTTAGTGTAGAACATCTGGCAGGACTCTGAAAAGAAGCCCTGACAGCAACTTACAAGGATCTCAGACAACTAGGAGGGATTCCTTTATATCAGGCAGGTGACAAGAGTCTGCCTTCGGTGTCCATACCGATTTGTGCTGGTACACAGGTTGATGCAAAGCTTATTCACTGGATCACCAAGCACCAGCAGTAATGGAAAACCTATGGGTACCACCCCATCATGCAGTGAGCAGGATTCAGCCAAGATTCTGTGATGTACTGTGATATAATGGGAGCATAGAGGTGCATACATTTTACTTAGAGGTAGGTGGCTCTAGTGTTTACACTGAGTTGCTCCAGTTGGAAAGAGAAGCAAGTTCATTCTAATGAAGTTGTCAGCATAAAGTTCTTCCAGCCTCTCATAGCACAGTGTAGATAATTTCAGTGTCATGGCATTAATTATTCATTAAGAAGCTCTCAAAGTTCAGACTCCCAAACATGGAGCATGTATATTTGTACGGTGGGGATGACGTTGAGATTGTGCCTCTAGGGTTAGTAGTCACTGTGCTCCCTCCACATGCCCCAACACACCATACACACACACACACACACACACACACACACACACACACACACCACAGGTACACACATCACATACGTACCACACATATTACATGAACACACACACCACATACATACATGCATACATACTACACACACACACACACACACACACACACATTCATGCATCTGAGGACTGAGTTGAGCATCTTAGAAATGCACCATTTCGAGCCTCTTCCTGGTACTGAGGAACAAGCTCCACATATCTCCAGGTATTAATTGCTCTTGGAAATAACAGGCTAGTCAGGGAGAAGGGGCTGCAAGAGTTAAGAAAAGCTCCTCATGGGAAAATGTGGAGACTTTTGAGAAGGGAGAACTGTTAAGCCTTTCCTTTCTCAGTTTCTGAGCTGAACTTTTGCTCACAGCAGGTGAGCAAGGCTCCCTCCCACTTGCAGGCTCCCTCCCCTGCCGCTGTGCAGTCTGTTAAGTAAACAGAGACATTACACTGAGAAAGGAACATTTCTCTATTTTGGCTGTGAGTTGTTATTTTTAAAGCTTCATCCTCCAAACATTTCACCCATCTTTGTTTATTCTTTTCACTAGAAAGATGTACTACTTTTAAAAAATTCAACCACGGAACGAGAAAAACCTACCTGTCTGCACTCTCTAAACAAGGCCAAGAGAGCCTTCTGTGTGACTGCCAGTCCCACCCCCAGAGTCCAGAAGTAGAGCTTTCAAAGGATCCTCTCTGCTCATAGTGAACACCTGATCAACCCAATTTCTAGTCAAAACGAATGCATGTGGCACTTCTGATACTCAGATTCAATGTCCAACCACTCTCTTGAAGATAGATATATCTCTCTATTTGTCAGTATGTCTCTGCCAGATACTGACAGGCTGTCCCTTGTGTGTGGACACTTCACTGCATAGGAAAACCCAATAAAGTTAGAATATTAACCCAATTGATTGAATACTGATCCAGGTTGCATCTGGGGAAGGGAATATATTCACTTGATTGTATTTATCTTTTTCTTTGTCATCTTGCTTCCATTCTTGATACGTTATCAATACTCATGTCCCATGCCTCTCTTGTCCTACTTATTCTGATATCTAAGCCAATTAGTGGTACAAAATAATTCCTTGTGGGATGACTTAAAATAGAACAAGAAGGGAAGATAAAAGAAATTGTGTCATTGGTGTTCTTTTCTCTGGTTGGTAGAGGTGTGTGCTCTGCCTTACCACTTTGGGTCTAAATTCCCTGATGTGAAACATGAGAAAAAGCAACACATTAACCTTGCTGGACAGGAATGAATATATTGAAAGTATCTTGTGTATTTCAGGTCAGTATGAATAAAGGTGTTTTGATTAGAAAGTGACACTAATAATCACTTGCTGTCTGAAAGAAAAATAGTAAGCTCAATCCTGTCTTACCAGTCACACCATCAGGTCCCAAAGGCTGGAGGGACAACTCTATGAACATAGGGAAATCTGATGGATTCTGTTCCTTAAAGGGTGAGTGTATAGTTATAGATGTATATATACATACATACATACATACATACATACACACACACACATACATACATACATACATACATATGGCATGTAGTTATATCTCAATGGAGTTGTCAGAAAAATAAATGTATCTCAGGAGATCAAAGATTGAAACAAAAATATATGGAACTTCTTTTGTAGAAGTAAGCATAAGAGAATTTTCATACACTACCAAATGGAGAGTGATCCTCTCAACCAAAAGATACTGTTCTATAACCAGAAATGGGAAGTTAATGTGCATTAAGTATTTTGCAGGAAAAAGATGCCAAGAACAAAATTAAAAGAAATATATGACAAACCATGAGAAATACCTCTAACAAACTAATTGCTATAATATGCAAAGAGTTCTTAATAATCAATAAGATACGACCAGTACTCCTAAGGGAAAATGTAGGCAAAGGATAAGAGGAGGAAGGTCAGAGAAAATTTTCTTGTTAATATACATGAGGCTGCCAGTGTAGCTCAGTAGTAAAACGTTGTTTTCAGCATGTGAGATGTCTACATCTAAATCTCACGATAAACAAAGAAAGAAGTTTTTCTATCTATTTTTGTATTTATAGATACATATTTTGAATGTTATATATAAGTTGTTCATCAAAATTAGTAATATGCGTGTCCTTTTGCATAGGATTTTGAATTCTAGAAGTGTGTTTTACAGCTTCCTGTACATGACATGAGGGTTACTACTGAATGAATTGTTATAACAGCATGATACTTGAAACCAAAATAAATATCAACAAAGAGAGAGACAGCCCACAAGATTTCCATCACATCCCACCTAGCAGTATTTTGATTAGCAGTGGACCATGCATATAACATATAACACAAGCCCTAAAAGCATAGCATCACGCAGTGAGCCCACAAATATTTTAGGTGAAGTGCACTCCATGAGGTTCACTTAGTGACAGAATTACCTAATTAATGATGCATTTATCAGAACGTGTTCCCATCAAAGGACACATGATTGCTGGACATTTTGTTCAGTATTAAGCTATTTCCCCTGTTGACAAGAGAGGTGAACTCTGGGACAGAAGCAAAACCAGTGCTCATGAGTACACTCATGCTTATGTCTGAGATGCTTTTTTTTTTTAAAAAAAAAAAAGGCCTAATAAATGTTTGCATATGCAAGACTTTAACTTTTTCTTCTATTTTCAGTTCTCCAAATACATCGTGCCTAGAATGAGTGGATTTCTTTTACATATAGTATCTCATCTCATTTGGAACTAACCCTGTAGATAAGATGCAGGTGCATGTGTTAGCCCCCTGACTTTGCCCATTTGCTAGTTGTTAATACTGAGATTAAAATCAGAATGTAAAGTGAATAAATACATAAATAAATGCATAAATAAATAAATGAAAAATCTTGATGCCAACTGTATGGCATAAGATAAAACCATGACTCACCCGAGTGATACAGAGCAAGTCCTTGGCCAACAATTCCCAACTCTTCCAAATTTATTCCTTGCCACCTCTTCAAGTCCAGCGTTGCATGTGCAGATCTGTCTCTCCTCCAATCATGCATTTTCACTTCCTGATTGAACCCTGACTCTCTTGGGATGAAGTTAAACAGCCCTCACTTGCCATCCCCTGTAGCACAAGTGACCCCAGCCCAAGCACACAGTCCATAGCTGCTGGAGTTTTCCTGGTCCTCAAGAGTATTTCAAAACACATCAGGAGACACTATATATTAATGGAGCGCATCTTAGAACACAAGACTTTTCTCCATCCCTATAGTAAGTACAATATCTATGACAAAGCAGCCAGTCTATAGTCACAACCAACCCTCAAGCATCTTTGATCACCTGTAAGCCACAGATCTCTACATTCAACACAGAAGACTTGGCCATTGAACATCAGAACTCTTGTAATAATTTTAAGGCTTTGTTGATTAAAAGCATTTTTTTCTGCCTTGCTTTCTCAAATTTAAATGAATGTTCACACTTGCTGTAAGAAGATGAGCTGCCAATGGTTGCTACAGGTTTGAGCCTGGGGGCGTCTCACGATGTGAACCGTACATCTTGCGGAGGTTTTCTGTGCCTTAATGAGTTTTAACATTTGTCTTCATAGGAATCAAGGTAAATGTGTGGAAGGCATGGTGGAGATCTTTGACATGTTGCTGGCGACGTCAAGTAGGTTCCGCATGATGAACCTGCAGGGAGAAGAGTTCGTGTGCCTCAAATCCATCATTTTGCTTAATTCGGGTGAGTTGCCAACCTGGGAGACTTTAATGCCGAGTTCTAGGGGGAAATATTAACTTGTAATTTTTTCAGCTAGATCCACATTATAAAGTTTGATGCTACACATCGAATGAAATGGCACATTTCAAATATCATTTTACCGCTCAGTTAGATACTAGAACCATATGGATCAATTATGGTGCACGAAAAACGATGATTGGGATTGGCTCCTGATCTTTTATTGATGTGTTTTCATCCTTGCACACATATGGGGCTACATTTCTTCATTTATGTATCTATAGATAGTTGTACACATTAAAATGGACTTAGACCAGGGTATGGTCCTGGAAGTCATGACACAGGCCCTTTATGCACAGCTCAGCCGTGGAGTGTGCCATTAGCATGCTCAAGGATCTCGGTTCGATGCTTAGCAAAGATAAGAAAAATAATGCCATCAAGATATTAAAGAGGGTTATTGGAGACAGAAAACCTGATTGGTTAAAGATACACTTGGCTTAAAGATTAAAAAAAAAAACAATGAAGCAGTCCTCAAATGATGGAATAAAGAACTCAGTGGGAAACGCTTCTGAACATGCATTTCATTTTGTCTAAGTGGCTCATGGTCCTCGGCTACTGAGTGGCTAGGAGCCATTGAAGTTTTGTTTAGATGCTCTGTTTCTTCCCTCCCCTCCCCTCTTCTTTCTTCTTTCTTTTGTTCCTCTGTAGTGAGGTTGGCTGTTAGGTCACCCAGACAAGTATTGTGGCTCAGCGTCAGTTAACACCCTCATCCTTCCAGCCCCTCTAAGCACCAACCATCTAGATCTGCAACCACAGGCACACTAAGCTCAAATACTAAGCTTAACCAGGGACCTTTGTCCTGCAGCCCCAACGTCCTGTATCTCAATGTCACCCTCGAGTAGAAATCACACGTCTTCTCAAGTCTTGGCCTGATTCAGTTCCTCACCCATCATGCTTGGTCACTGATGTCTTAAGGCAGAGAGAGAAGCGTGTTCACACACACAGTGCATCAGAGAGAGAAGC
>JADRCH010000173.1:1580120-1610145 GCA_019843965.1 Rhynchomys soricoides
CAGAGAGAGAAGCGTGTTCACACACACAGTGCATCAGAGAGAGAAGCGTGTTCACACACACAGTGCATCAGTTCTCTTCTCACAAGGTCTGTCCCTCACGACCCCAAGACCCTTCCCATCTCCCCCAAAAAACAATTTCCCATTCCGGTTCCCCACTGTCTCTAGATAGCGGCGTTCCTCGATAGTCATCACAGCAATCATCTCTCCTTATCAGACGAGAAATGGAAATTGGGACTATTACACCAGGCAAGGCCTGAACTGGGGGATGCAGTCCCATGATAAAATAATACGAGGCGATGGGCACTCAGGAAGTGATTATTCTCCATTCAAGTTTCTAGTCCCACTCACATGCATTGTGCGTCTTCATCTGAGTCATTTGTCCTGCACATTGAAGGGTCCAGATCCCACAATGGCTTATTATTGGATGTCAGTTCTGGGAGTAGAGCCACTCGCCTACACGGCGCCAGGTCCCGATCCCACTTCTTCTTCAGTGGTGGGCTGGCAAGTGTGGACAGCCTGCATGTGGACAATCTGTTAACTTCAGGGACAGCATGCTTAACAAGTGTAGGAAACTTTATTATTATTATTATTATTATTATTATTATTATTATTATTATTATTATTTATTCCCACTCTAATCAGAAGAGAATAACCCAGACAGGAAGTAGGAGTTGTAAAATGAGCACAGTGGATACTTGTGGACACGAGAACTGTACCTCACATATCTGCACAGCTTTTCCTGTGGTTTTGTTTTTTTCTGTTCTTATAACAGCATGGGTATATTTTTTAATATTATGCAAAAAAATTAAAGGCACAACTCTAGATTTGTGGGCTCTGAATTTTTACAACCCATTGTATTTCCCACTGCAGAACTAGGTTCCCAGTTCAATCTTTGTGACGTTAGATAGACCTTCACATACTGTCTTTGTCCCTTCTGTCTGTTTCTGAAGCTCTGGGCTCATGCTTGCTCTTAAAGGGGCGAGATACTGTTTGACAACCAGAAGCTCTGTGCTTATGCTTGCTCTTAAAGGGGTGGGCCCCTTGGAAATAAAAAGCTCTGCATACCGCAAGGTTGACAGTTACATTTTCATGGGATGATAAGTAGTGGCTTGTCTGTGCTGTCAAGGACAGTACTGACAGTTCCGGAGAGCTGGAAAAAAAAAAGAGAAAAAAAAAACAAACCAGAAGCAGCTGACCAGCCTGAACAGACAAAACCACTCTTCTCACCACAAAAGTGAGCTGTGTTCTGGAAAGACAGGTCTGTGCCTTGCACAGTTCCTAGTGTCTGCTATTGTTCGTGGAAAAGCAGAGGGAAAAGATGAGACACAATGGGCCAGTACTAGGAAATAAAAAGAAATAAAAGTACAATAAAAAGAAATCTGCCACAGGAAGGTTACTGCCGTCACCCCTCCCCCCCTTACACAGTCACACATGGTCACACACACACACACACACACACACACACACACACACACACACACGAAGGAGTTCCAGATGTTTCTAAACCCTTAACCAACTCACTACTTTTGAGCTGAGATGACTCCTGACTTATCTTGAGACAAAGCCACAGAGGCTGGGATTCTGGGAACCTAGTTAGAAGATCCCAGGCCTTCCTTGGCTAAGCCTGGGGGTTGGGAGGAAGCTCACATTTCAGTCTGAGTCTCTGAAGGCCAGTTCTGAGAAAGTTGCTCATAGTGGCCTTGTTTTTAAGGCAGAATCAGGACAAGTGAGGGGTTTCATTGAGGGCCTGCTCAGAATGTCTTTCTGGAAGTCACAAGAGGATCTCCAAAGGCCAGAATTTCCACAGACAATCTCTTTACAACTGTTTAGAAGGCGACTAACACAATTTCTGTGTGAGTTGGAATGATTTATTTGCTTACAAAGCTCAAGGTCATCCATAGGACAACCACAGAGTCCACATCAAAGGAGAGAGGTGGTCTTGGTTAATCTAGACAGGCCTTAGTAAAAAAATAAGAAAGGAGCGACAGCTTCAAGGCTTTCTGAGAACTAGCTGGAGGAAGTCCAAGAGGAGGCCTAGGAGGAAGGGAACAGATGTGCTCAGGGCAGGGGTCTGAGGAGGAGTGGAAGTGAGGGGAGGGTGGGCATTCCAGCCACAGGAGGATGCTGAGGAGCATGTGCCAGACCTGGCCACATTCTTTCCCCCTGTCCAGTGTGACTTCAGTTCTTCACAATCATTCAGACATGCCTACTTCCTGGAGACCAGCTCCCTGGCTTCTCTTGACTGTTTGGCTTCTTAGTAGCGCATGATCTAGCATTTCAAGAGCAGGTTGATTTTAATACTTTTACTCAAAATATTCACTCATTTCTTCAGTAATTCTATATTAATTGCAGTCTCACTAGGATCTTTATGCCAAACATATCCAAATGAATGTTCTGTCTTGTGTGTGTGTGTGTGTGTGTGTGTGTGTGTTTCTTTCTTTCTTTAATTGGAACCATTCTTTGTTTAGATGTGTATTTCTGAAAGTGGTTCATTATTCGTTTTGTGTTTCTCATGGTCTTGGGGCCGTATACTATCTGCATACATTGCTTCGTTCAACTTCTTTAATAGAAGCTTTGCTAGACATTGCTGAGGGATGGGCTAGAAAAGCTTCATCTCGCTAGCCTCTCCTTCCCACTCTGAAGTACCTGCCTCCCCTGTGGACTTACTCAGCACCTTGGTTTATATTGATATTAACAGATCACTGTGCAGGGGTAGCCTGCCTTTGGGCCTTTCAGGCAATGAAAGGCAATGAAAGCTGTCATTGTCAAAGATGAGAGCCTGGCTTCAGTTGACTAGACCTCAGCTTTGCATAACCAGGGGCTTTAGTTTCAAGCCCCTCACATAGGCCCCAAAGAGGTGGAAAGATTCAAGGCTGATAGTCACAGGGACTGTAGTAGCTACCTGGAGACTTTGTTAGTTATGCTGCTTATTTACGTGTTAGAAGGACTTTGATCATATGGGTTAGACATTATATTAACAGACCACAGTGGCAAAACTGAAGGCCCACTACTCGGCACTTACTCCTTTCTTGTCTCTTAGCCTTATGCCCCTTCCAAACCCACTCCCAGGCAGAATGCTCCTTTGTCACTGAGTGTTTCCTAAGTCTTAAGAAATTCACATATTAAAGCTTTGTGTGTATACATCTATCCTCTCTCAGGAATGTGCACTTTAACCTTCAAGTCAACTTGACAATGATGTCTATCATTTTTAGAACCATCTCTTTTATTACACACACACACACACACACACACACACACAACTATAATTCTGTATATTGTATCCTAGAGAGCCCCAATCACTTCCTTCTCTGCTAACTTGTCCAGTGGAGCTCAGAAAGCTTCTCCAGTTCCTGCTTCTAGCTCTCTGTGCTGTCTTACTCCAGACCCTCTCTCTTCTGACCCTGAACCACAGGCTAATTCCAGGTACCTAGAAGTCTCATACATCAAGCCCAGCAAGATTTCTGGTTGTTCCTGGAAAGTCTTGTGCTGTTGAAACTTGACACCCGTGATTACCTATTCATAGCAAACTCAACTCCCGATGACATCTGTCCTTCAGTGACGGGATAATGAAACTAAGAGGAGAAACACACAGACAACTAAACACCCAGGGAGAAACACACAGACAACTAAACACCCAGGGAGAAACACACAGACAACTAAAAACCCAGGGAGAAACACACAGACAACTAAACACCCAGGGAGAAACACACAGACAACTAAAAACCCGAGGGAGAAACACACAGACAACTAAAAACCCAGGGAGAAACAGACAACTAAAAACCCAGGGAGAAACACACAGACAACTAAAAACCCAAGGGAGAAACACACAGACAACTAAAAACCCGAGGGAGAAACACACAGACCACTAAAAACTCAGGGAGAAACACACAGACAACTAAAAACCCGAGGGAGAAACACACAGACAACTAAAAACCCAGGGAGAAACACACAGACAACTAAAAACCCGAGGGAGAAACAGAAATTCTAGAAACCAAATTACAAAAATCTCTAACTGTATGATGGTGCTCAGGATTTAGGAGACAAAGCAACTTTGAGGAAGACCATACATGTTACACATACATTCTAAGAGTGGGGCAGCTCTCTTCTGCTACCTAGTTCTGTTTTATTAATATGTGTGTCTTGTTTGCATGGTGCCCTCATGAAAGCACATGAGGCCGAAGCTGATGAAATCTTGTTAGCCTTTGCTGCATCAATGAGTGGCCGCATTCTCGTTAGAGAAACATTTCTTTCATGATGAATTATAACAAGTTTCCAGCACAGAGAGTGTTTGTGCCACCCTAAGCCCCTCGTTCTGGATTATTTGTACTCTCTATTGTCAGATAACTGCTTGGGAGCATTTAGATTTTCAAGTTGAGAAATGAAACAGTGATTCAGAGAGGCTCTATATTTAGATAAAAGAACATTTAACAACCATACGACTTTAAACATCAAGGATTCATTAAGTCTCTGCCGTTGAAGGTTTCTGACAAGAGTAGGCCTTGGAAATCACAAATGGACACATTGTCAGGGATGCCAATGTCGCAGCGTCAGAGAGTATTCTCTTCTATTCTCTCTTGACTTTTTTTGTGATGCCAAGTGTCCTTTCCACAGAGTCTGCTTATTGTCATTATTTTGAGATGAATGGCACTTCACGGTTGCCACGTGGTTCACTGTTGGTCCCTCTGCCTGAATTCTGTAGGCAGCCAAGTCCACTCAACTTCTGGAGTCTTTCTATTGTCACAACTTCCCATACAACCTTAAACCTCTTGGGTGATAATGGTTTCCCTACTAGTGTCCTATGACCTGATCTCTCTCTTCAAAAAGGTCTAGAATTTAGAGAATGGACTCTGCTCTTTACTTGATGGGTGGAGACCCTAGATAAGCTATTTCCATAACTCGAATGGGTACACTAGTACCCAGCGAGCCCAAGGCCTCAGAACTGCCATGGCTACTGAAGAATGTCCACACAGGAAGTGCAGGACCTTGTTCTGCTCCATGTGTGCAGATGCAGGTGAACACTAATGTGTTTCCACCACAGCTTCCAAATATACTTCCCCTTGTATCTTTTTAAAAGAATCCCTCTTAGCAGAAGAAATAATAGTAACTATCATTATAGAATAAATTCCCAATAGAACATTCAAGGAAGGTTCTCATCCCTGCCATTCATAGTGAAGGGTCCACTCACACAATGAACATACTCTTGCAAGTAGACCATGTATATATCTGAGTTGGTGGCTCAGATCCTATGCATTCTTTCAAAGGTCTCAGCACTTCCTAGAACTGGGAAAGCTGACTATGAAGTACTTTTCTCATTGTTGTGAGAGACAACTGGCCAAAGGAAGTTAAGGTTTATTCTAGCTCACAGTCTAAGGGTGACATTGTGACAGGAAAGCCATGCCAGCAGTAGCAAGAGGAAGCAGGTCACGTGGCTGCCACCACAGTTAGGAAGCACTGATGGATGAATGTTGTGCTTAGTGTGCTTTCTCCTTTAACTTCAACCCCAGCCTTCAGCCTGTGAGAGGTTGCTACTCAGACTCAGTGCAGGTCCTCCATCTCCACTTAAACATTTTTGGAAATATCCTCAAAGACAAACAGAGAGTTAGGATTCTGTGACAATTCCAAATCTAATCAAGTCGATGATGAAGAATAATGGTCTTGCCGATCTAAGTTCTTGTAGACTTCAGACATGAATACAGAGAGTTCTGGTTCTCAATATGACATATTAAAATTTAATTTCATTAGGAGGTAATAAAGATGGAGAAAGTCAACTTGACTGTGCCCAGATGGGGCTTTTGAAAGGTGCCTGGGACTAGATAAAGCCATCAGGATGGCACCCTACAATTAAATGCTAGTGGCTTTATAAAAAGGAAAGACAGGACTCGGAGTATGCACATAGGTCACGCATCAGATCTCGTGCCATTCGATGCCATGCACTACTTTGGGTCCTGCCAGCATGACGAGCATCATTATCTATGACCTCTATCCCTTAGACCAGAATTCTGAGGCATAACAGAACTTTTGTCTTTGTAGTTTACCCAGTCCATGGTATTATGGTGTTAGCAACAGAAGATGAACTGACAGACACTTGGTACCAACAGGTGAGGCTGCTAACAAGCAGTTCTTCAAAGTGTGGGAATGACTTTGGGACAGGTCAAGAGCAGAGCATGGAAGAATTTGGAAAATCAGATAAGGGGAGCATTGTGGGTTGTTTTAAGAAAACCAGGAGGCTAGATTGCTATCAGGAGTATATAAGAGAGAGACAAGGCTAGCCTAGTCATACTATTGGAAGAATTTTATTGCATTATGCCCAGGCCCTAAGACTGTATGGAAAGTCAAAGTTGAAAAGTGACTGGTTAGATTGTTTGTTGGAGATTTTCTAAACCATATAATTTAAAAATTTTTACTTTTATTTTTAATTTCACATATGTGCATTGTGTGTGTGTGTGTGTGTGTGTGTGTGTATGCATATGAATGTACTGCTCACAGAAGAGGATGTAAGATCTCATGAATGTGGAGTCATACACTGTTATTGGCTGCTTGACACAGGCTCTGGGTATCAAACCAGGCTCTTCAGCAAGAGCAGTGCTTGCCCTCCATTGCTGAGCCATCTCTCCAACCCCTTCCTGCCATGTTTGTATAGTGACAAAACCCTGTGTCTATACTGAGTAGTGTTACAGTTTATAGTGAGACTTAAAAACAAAATCAAGTAAAGTAGAAGTTTCTGGAAATGGCTTGGGAAAGAGTGAAGGGCACAGGACTAGTGGGCATACAGCTTCCCCCTCAACAAAGATCTGCGCCTGCCTTAGTTGCTACTGTGCTAATTGGCCAGATCATGCAAATAGGTTTTGAGAGAAACTTAGAAATCCATCTACAAGGGTTTTTTTGTGTTTTGTTTTTTTTTTTTTAAAGAAGACTTAGATATTTGTGTATTTTATGTATATGAATACTTTTGTCTGCACACCAGACATGGGTACATATGCACACCAGAAGATGGCCTCAGACGGTTGTAAGCTGGCATGTGGGTGCAGGGAACTGAACTCAGGACATTGGGAAGATCAGTGCATGCCCTTAACCACCAAGCCATCTCTCCAACCCTGCTCATTTTTCACTTTTAATGAACCCTTTCCCAATTTTAGTTTTAAGTTTGCCCATCTTAGTAGAAGAACGTTTGTTATGGGAAAGAGGTGGGGTGGTTTATAAAGCTGTTGGTACATGTACACTCCTGCTCCACCCACAGCATATCACACTCTTATCAATCACCAGGAATGGACTCCCACGCACATAAACCACTGTGCCCTGTGGACCATGAGGCAGTTGAATGGAAGTTGCTGGAATGAGTAGGGAGCTAATGGCTCTCTTTTGCCCATGCCCTGCTGCTGTTCTTAAACACCCACAAGCAATGACTACTACATAAACGCTTCCTTTGGAAGCCACCTCTTAACAGAATTAGACCTTACATCATATCTAGGTGCCGTGTGTAGCTTATATTGTTCACAGACAATGCAACAGTGATCTCCCCTTGCAGATACTTAACATATTCCCAGGGCTAGCTCTCTTCCATGTTAAATTCTATCACTGATTTAAAAATGAAGCATTATTTTCAAAGAGCAAAACAAGTTATTGAAGAATTCAAGCGCATCATGTTAAGTGACTCTTTTGGAGGTGAAGAATCTGGCTCCTCCAGTGACTTTGCTCGTCCTTGGTTCTGGGCCTTTTGGGCATGAACTTTCCATGTCCTGGTCACTGATGAGCTTGGAAGAAGCAGTTTGACACATGACTTCACATTCAATCCAGCTGCACGTTTCCCTGAAAAGTGGAAGCTGGTGGTTCAAACTATGCCTTACCCAATCTCAATGAGCACCTGAGAATGGAGAGAAGTCTGCATCTCAGGTACCTGCAGGCAGACATAGACATGGCTCTGAGAACAGAGTGTCAGGCAGAATCTCACTGTTTTCATGGACAAGAGCGATGAAAACCACCCAGAATGTCAAACTATTTTTCACTGTGTCAGGTAAAACACTCGTCCTTCCTGCCAGAATGGAAATGTCAATTACTGAATTAGTTGAGCCTCTGTGTCCTCTGAAAGCAAGACACATAGAAGCTTCTAGACACATAGAAGCTTCTAGAGAAACTATGGTCTTCTGATATTGTCAGGCTTTGAAGCTCATTTATCATTGTAGTTAGCCCTGTATAGCTTTGTGGCACATCAGGATTCTTTCCAGCTAAGGAAACCACTGGGTAAATTTTCAGTGACAAATCGCTTAGCTTCATTTCCTGCTGAAACCACAACCTTGGAGAGTCTCAGAAAAAGGAGCTACCTTAGAGATAATGGAAATATCATGGGAAAAATTAATAAATAATATCTTTATAACAATCTCTGGATTCTTTGAAAGGCCCGCTCACTTCTCACTCAACAACTTGGGTGTTGACATAGTCCATGAAATTATAGGAAGAAGAGGCACTTTCTGTATTTTTAAAAGCATTTTCATTCTTTACTGGTTTGCAAAAGTGATGAGCACCCAATGCTTGGAACTTGGAAACTGCAAAAAAGACACGAAGAAAAACGGTCTCTCAAAGCATCCCAACTTCATCCCATGAAAGGAATCACTGTTAACATTTTGGTGAAAGTTTCAGGACAGACAGCGTTATATGATCATGATACTGTTTCAGAAACAAAACAAAAAGAGACTCGCAGAAGACCTGTCATTTCAACTCCATTTGCCCACACCATCCTCTGACCTTTTTTGAAAAGCAGAATTGCTCCTAATATTTTGTCACTATGAAAATTAGTCTAGAGATCTCAACTGTCCAAGAAGATGAATCTGTTGGCCGTCCTTTCTAGTTTCCTGCAAACCTTAGAGCTAAGAGATTCGTAGTGTGCTGTTTAAGTGCTGAGTCAGAGGTGAGGTGAGTCTGGATTTGAGCTCAGGCTGTGACACTTGTTTACCAGTTGGGTGACCCAGTGGAAGACAGACCATTCTTCTCTTTGGAAACATTCTCTAGCCCTTGCATTTGTGAGTCCTGGTGCTTCAACCTCCTACAGCCCCACAATTAAAATGCATATATTTGCATATTTTTTCCTTTTTGGAGTTTTTGCTTTTACTGGGACTAGGGAAGTAGTTTGATTGATGCTTTAGAATTTGAATCTGTCCTCCAGCAACCATATATCATGCACAGCAGTAAACAATTGTAACCCCAACCCCAGGAAAGAGGGGACAAGAAGGTCTCTGAGATTCCTGGTGACCCACTCTAGCTGCAGGTTTAGTGACAGAAGCTGTCTTATTTCTTGCCTTGAGGTTGGGAATAATTGAGAAAGACACCTGAAGTTAGCGTCTGGCTTCCACATACAAACGTATCTACATACATACATGCACACAACCCTCCCGCCACACACTCACACACACATACACAAACTCACTATTTAATAGACTTCACCTCTGTATTATTATATTTTTTTAAATTATTTCCTAGAGAATTTAGTACAACGTATCTCCTTTCCCAATTCCTCCTGGATCAACTCCCTCCCTCCACTTTGTGTCCACTTGTTCCTTTAATTTCTTTCAGCATCTGTCTTGCACCTCTGGCTCTTACAGTCTATCCTCCATTAATTTGCATTATCCCTGAGCCTTATGTGCAGGGGTTGTGTTATAAGCGTATTATTTTGGGGGAAGTCCCCCCTGGTCAATTGATCTCTACATTTGACCATTATGGTTTTTTATAATGATCTCCATCTACTGTAAAAGAAACTGTTTTGATGAGGGGTGAGAGCTACACTTACCTCTGGGTTTAAGGACAGGTATTTAAAATGCAGTTAGACATTGTACTGGCTTAGGAAACTGCAGTAGTGGGTTTTCTTCTAGATTCCATGGCTTTGCCAGTTACAGGCAGATGGTAAGACCTACAGCACCAGTCATGGATTTCCTCTTATTGAGTGGGCTGTAAGTCCAATTAAATGACTCTTGGTTTCCCCCAAGATATGAGTGCCGTTATTATACTGCATGGGGTTTTCCAACATCCTTGGTGTTACCCGTACTTCCCTGTTCCCTCTCTCTCTGAATCACCATCCCACCTCCCTCCCCACGAGTCTCCTCCATGTTTCCCCATGCCTCCTTTATATTAGCTGTGTCCTAATTTTTGTTTTAGGACATATTGGGCACACACACACACATACAAACACACACACACACACATATGCACACGCACAGACACATAGACACACACACGAACATGCATAGACAAGCACAGACACCCACAGACAAGCATAGACACACACATACAGACACTCACACATGTACACACACAGACACCTACACATTTCCTACACACACATACACACATGAACATGCACAAACACAGACACACATATACAGGCACAGAGATGCACATACACACACACACACACATATGCACATGCATAGACACCCACACATATACACACATACACACAGACACACATATACACATGCACAGACACACAGATACACACACGTACGGGCACAGACACACACAGATGCACACACATGTACACACACAGACACACATATGCACATGCACAGACACACACAGAGACACACACACACACACACACACACACACACAATATGTGGCAAGTAAAGATTATTCCCACATATCTTCTGCCTCTCCACCCTATTCCATCATCCCTCACAATCAGCATCTTGTATCCGTGGTGCATTTTTAACAACAGGCCTTCAGTGAAGCATCATCATCATTCCAAGACTGTGGGGGACATTGATGTTAAGTACTGCATGACTCTTAGCAAGTGGTTCTTATTATTAAATTTAAATCCTTTATTCTCTTCCTCTTCACCACCCTCCCCCTTCTACTGATCTGTTCTGTCACCACAGCTTTGTCTTATTCAGGATGTCTTGTGTTTGGACTAGCACAGGGTGTTGTCTTTTCACATTGCCCTCTCCTGCTGTGTATTGGTCATTTCAGGTCCTTACCATGCCTTTTCATGGCTCAGTAGCTCATGTTTTGTCATCTGTGAATAATATTCCATTGTCTGAATATACCACAGTTTGTCCATTCTCCATCGAAAGAAAGCTTGGTTACCTGTGAGTTGTCATAATTGTGGATAAAGCTGCCACAAATCTATGTACAAAATACTGTGTGTGAACACAAATTTTTATTTCCTTTGTGAACACTAAGATGAGGGATTACTGGATCCTTTGGTAAGAGTTTGTTCCATTTTGTTAGCAACTGCCCAAACGCCTTCTAAAGTGAGCAGTAACATTTTCCCACCACCAGCGAAGGATGCGTGTTCCTGTCACTCCACATCCTTGTCAGCATTTTCTATTGTCAATTCTCTGGAGGTTGGTCATTCTAAAAGATTTATTTTATTGTGGTTTTAATTTATAATTTCCTAAACTCATACAGGGCTAAACATCTTTTTATAGACCCGGTTACTGTCTGTGATTCTTCTTTGGTGAGATGTACATCAGTATTTCCCATTTATTATTAAATTAGGTGATTTTTTATGGTTCAGTTTGAGCATCTTTTTTATATATTTTGGAGAATAGTCTTTATTGGATATGTCTTTTGCAAATATTTTCCTCTCTCTACCGCTTGTCTTCTCAGATTTTGGAGACTGGTAGTTTTTATCCTTCCTTCTGCTGAAGCCAAGTTGTCTGGCAGTGTCTCAAGGTTACCTGAGAATGGCAGACAAAGAGGCAAGGAAGTCAGTGTGCAGAGGTGCTGGTCTCCCACTGCTGTTGTTCCAGGAAGAACAACTCAACAGAGCTTAAATGTGAGGGTTTCACATGAGGCTAACTTTAATCTGTCTGTCTGTCTGTCTGTCTATCATCTAATCTATATATCTCAGTCTGCCTATCTATAGATATAGTCATATGGAGCTCTTTTGATTCTTCAAATATTTTCTAAACCATCAAATTAATTTTTAATAGTTTTTTTCTAGAATTTCATGTGTGTTTTCAACAAAATATGTTCATGTCTTTACTCTTAATCTCTACCCAAATTCCCTTCAACCCAGCCACCTTCAGACTTCCTCTTCTCTTCCTCTTCTCTTCCTCTTCTCTTCTTCTTCTCTTCCTCTTCTCTTCCTCTTCTCTTCCTCTTCTCTTTTTCTCTTCCTCTTCTCTTCCTCTTCTCTTCCTCTTCCTTCTCTTCTTCCTTCTCTTTTTCTTCTCCCTCCTTTCATCCTCCTCCTCCTTCCTGCTTCTCTTATCGTTGCTAATCCCCCGCGCCGTGTTAGTGATGCTCAAATGGTTCCATAACCAAATTGATTGATCATAAGGAATTTTTAAAACACACAATTCTAGAATCCCACATCTCCATTTTTGGAATATAATGTTAGCTTTATTCTCTTTAAGAAAAATTAAAATAAGCCTGTCACGCTCATATGATGCCTGTGTGCTGGAGTCTCTATGCAATCGAATACTCACTTAAAATGAAGGATGGAAGTGAAACACCTGAAGAGACATGCAGCCCACAGCTCACTTGCCTCTTGGAACTAGGAGAATTTGACACTAGTTATAAAAAAGCAAAATAATAACAACAGCAAACCCCAGAAAGAACGGTCAGCCATTTTGAGTCTTCCTCAGGGAAGAGAAGGAAAGTTTTCCTGAGGCTTTGCCCTTCAGGGAAATCAACTTTCCAATTAGAACTGAGAGTCTCTGACCTCATTTCTTAGCTCCTAGTGCTGGACATTACAGATACTCGAGCAAACTGCCCAGTTCAGGATGATGTAAACATGTTTGCACAACTTCGTTTTGCATTCTTAGTACTTGAGTCAGCTTTTCTGAGTCAGAGACTAAGTCAGATGAGCACTTGGTGATGTTTTAGGAGTACATCTATCTGCAGTGACTTTTTACATTGATTCCCAGGGGAAGAAGGGACATTACCCCATTGCTGATCCACATGATTTGAAATACTTACTGAATTTCATACAGTGAAAATTGGTTAACTGATAGTTAACATATCTCATATAAAGGGAGAGTAATGTGCAGAAACAACCAACTCTGTGAACTATATCAGCACAAGAAAGTATCTCTGTGCTGTACCTAAAATGGGCTGCAGGATTGGTTCTAAAAGTCTTGGTCAAACCGAAGAGAAGACATTCTATTGCAAGATTCACAGTGTTTTTTTAAAAAGCACGATATGCTAGTTACTCAAAAGAATCTCTCTGAAGGCAAATCTCTGCAAAGATGACTTCTTAATAATCAGGACTTGATGAAGATTGTACAACTTAGTCTCCATTTTCCCAAGGGAAACTGGAATTGCTAGTGTTTTCCCGATAGGGAGTGATCTGTTCCTTCTAGTTTCCTTTCTGTGGCTATGATAAAAATACTCCAAGACCAAAAGCAACTTAGAGGAAGAAAAGGGTTTTTTTGGCTTATATGTCCAGGTCACAATCAATCACTGAAGGAAGTCAGGATAGGAACTCAAGCACTCTGAGCATGATCTTCAAGTAAAAGCCATAGGGAAATGCTGCTTGCTGCTTTGTTCAGGTTTATGCTCAGCTGGTTTCTTATACAGCTTAGTAACACTTGCCAACCCACAGAGGGTTGGGACCTCTTATGTAAATTAACAATCAAGGCAATCCACCATAGATCCTCAGTTGAGGCTTTTCTTTCAGACAATTCTGGGCTGTGTCTAGTTGACAAAACTTGTATATAACACTTTTATTAGCAGCTTGACAAATTTAGTGAAGTCAAAAAAAAAAAATCCTGTGAAAACTGATATCTGAACACCTATTCAGCAGTATGAACCTGTGTGACTGCCAAAGCACCCATACAACTTAGACTGTGGAATCTGAACTATGGAGCTATCAAATCATCATACCTGGTGGTTCAGAGCATCAGGAATTGAATTTCCAACCTGTCTCTTCTTGATCATTTTTCTCCCTAAAAGTCTGATATGGATGGTCATGTGTTCTGAGGCTGCTGCTTTTGCATAATTAATTAACCTCAAGCATAATAGCTTAAAAAATGTTTGGTCATGAATTTGAACAGGATAATGATAGAATTGTTTGTATCTTCACCAGAATGTTTGGGGCCTCAGGTGAGAATACTCCTCAAGTAGGGACTTCAAGAGTTGTGGATGAGCATCACTTTGACAGATCTTTATTGATGTGTTGCAAAGGATACTGGGTGTAGTCTAGGACATCAGTGCAAGGTTTCAACTTGGATGCTGTTTGTTGTCTTCTCCACCCTGGACCTCTTATGACAAAAGTTCCTAGTACAAGTGATAAAAAGCAGTCCCCAAGGCAGCTACTGAGGCAAAAGCTTACATGGTCTTTCCTGACGTATGCTTAGAAGATTTGAGGGCCATTTCCAGCCTATTCCATTGGTTATATGTGAGTCACAAGTCCATCCAGACTTGAAAGAGTAGGATTAGATCTGCTGTCTCTCCAGAAAGAGTGCAAGAACCCACTGAAAAAACAAACAGGTTACGGGACACTTGGTATAATTTATCTCTGGAAAAGCATATCTGTCTAATTATGACACAGCAGGGTCCTGATGTGGAGGTCTGTGCATGCGGGCATAGTGCCCACAGAGGCCAGAGGCATTTGGCCACCCTGAAGCTGGAGTTGGATGTGGTTCTGATATGGGTGCTAGGAACTGAAGTTGGACCCTCTGCAAGGGCAGTATACACTCTTAATCAGCAGACCATCTTACCAGTTCTCAGACTCTACGTCTGCTATCACACATGTGTTTGAAACTTCTCCTTTTTGACCCCAGAGGGGTAAGAATGGACTGCTTGAACAATAGAAAACTCAGAACCCTGAATGTCTCTTAATATGTTATAGATGTAAGCAACAGAAACAAACTCCCATGCCAAATATACACTAATAGCAACTTTGTCCTGAAAGATTTAATCTACAATCTATCTTGTCTGTTTGTTACAAAAACTAAAATCAGGGTTTTCATATACAGTCAAGCACATGATTCTATTTTAATGCAAAAGCCCATGGGTCTTAATTTGCCTCAAGTTAACTCCATCAGCTCACCAATATCTCCATCAGAAGTCATTAAGAGATTTATCTTCTGAGTCAGCTCGAATGTGTTGATGTGCTACACACTTACCTTCAAGAACATCTAGTACATTTCAATAAAAAAAATACACCTAATTGACAGATATTTCTGAATCAGACCTGTATGGTTTAACGGTTTTCGGTGCCAAGGAATGCACTTGTAAGGAAACAGGAGTCCTAAGTGAACAGAGCCACCTGTTCCTGTGCTGGGTTTCTGGCAGGGACATGCATTTTCAGTTGTCACTCTCTCTGTGACTTCACACAGAAGAAATGCTGCCTATGCATGTCACGTGATATACACTAGCATATTGGTATGCATGTACACAAAGACTGGGTCCTGAGAAGGTTCTTCATCTTGCAGCTAAATAACTGCTGATCTGGAAAAGGAGAGAAGTTTCCCATCAGTGGATATATATTTCCCAAAGTGATATTCATTTTTGCTAAGCACAAAAATGATAATTAAATTCCTGAATGGCCTAAAGCACCCTTTATGAAGTCTTCGGTGAGGCTGTGTCTTTGAGTTATAACAAACAAAGTATTGCGATGTTCTCTGCTTGCCCTTTCTGCTTCAGATAGTTCTTTGAACACACTGGCTGCCATGAAGTATGTCAGTATTCAGAATGAATAGTAAGCATGATGGGTATGACTAAATGTTTCTAGAATCAAAATTGTGGCTTCTCTTATGAAGAAGAATAGCAATACTGGCATTTGGGAAGAAAAGGAATTCTAAGTAAATCATTCTTTCCAAGACCTTAAATGTAGACAATGTCAATGAGAGAAGGTACCCTGAATACCCTTCAGATGTTATTCCTGTTTCAATGTACTTGTTTAACCATAGGTAAGTAGAAAACACCTCTTGAATAAGACTTATTATAACAGAGAGACACACTGTGTAGTGATGCCAATACTCCGATGTGTATAATTATACTAAGTCTATAAACAGGTTCAGGTTTGAGATATTGTCAAATATGTACATGAGTCTGTCTGTACTTCTGTATCTCCTGGCATGCAACTCTTAAAGCCCTTGAAAACTCTGAAATGATCATATCTTTTTACCATGCTGATGGGTTCACTGAGCAGCTAGTGGCCCCTATGTGACATCAGGATGTGGTTGTCCCTGGAAAGAGCAAGGCTTGGATGAGAGTTGAAGGTGTATTTGATTACCAGTGGCCTGTAATTTACTTAAGCTTTCTTAAACATTAAAGAATATCCCCAAACCCTGAATGCTAAGGTTTAGAGCAGCTGAGGATGTAGAGGTATAGAAGGTCCAATGCCCCCCACCCATAGGGCATCAGAGCACCACCATCCTTCCTGCACCAGGCATCCCTTCATTTGTATCTCTTGCCATGTTCTTTGTAAGAAAGAAATCCACATTTCCTTAAGTTACATCGGCCAATCGAGGTCATTAATGAAACCCAAGCAAGGAGTGGGTCGTGATAGCCCCAACTATTGGCTAGTTAGTCAGAAACACAGGTAGAACAACTGGGAGCTGGAAAGTGATACTGAAGGAGATGGGAGAGAAGAGCTTCTGGGGATTGAGCTCTTCTCCATGAGATAGGTTACTCTCTCCAGAAGGAGGACTTTAGAAAGGAGTTATGTTTGATGACATGAAGTGGCTTCTGCTAGGGATCTGCTTGACTGCTGGTGGTGAGAAACTCATATTTTTAGAGTCAGAGAAATCAGCTGTGCTGGATGTAGTGGGGTGAGAACAGAAGGAAACAGTTCAGGTCTGTAGTCTTTTGTTACGTGGTCTTCCAAGTACTCAGGGAAAATGAAGATTCCACCATTTAAAGGAGTAGTTTCCTAAGACTTAGTTCTATTCTAACATCCATGACTGGAAAAGAGGGAAAGGAGAGGCAGGGTGAACCTGGCCCAGGAACTCTGTGGAGAACACACCTTGAAGCTAAGTGTGATGATAGAATATTTCTCAAAGAACACTGATAGACTCTGTATTGTCAAGAGTTTGCCTTTTGGTGATCACAAGATGTAAACTTCAAGGCAGTCACGTGGCTTGTCCTTCTAGCTGGACACGAGTCACTAGTGCTGGGTTTTGTTAAAGCATATCTGTCAGACTGCTTTGAGCCAAGGGTGCTTGGCTCAAAATTATCAGACTTTGATGGAGCCTGGGCAACTGTTGCCTCTTGTAAAACTTCACAAGAGATCTTAAGATATTCATAATTTGAAGATAAATCAGTGTGCTTTCATAGTGTATACAAACAAGAAATTATACTAAACTCACTTAAAATAAGATGCTAAAGCTATATGTTTCAGGGCAGATATACAAGGCTTGGCAAAAGGTGTTTTTTGTTTGTTTTTTTTTTACATGCAAAAATGTGGTCATTACAAAGAATACTTGGATATAAACATAATCTGAAGCTTTCTGCCCAAGAAATAGAAGTCATGGTAAAGCAGAACCAGATATGGATACCAGAATAATTATTTATTAAATTAATTAGATTATTAAATTAAAGGTTATTTAATTATTACATTCTTACAAAATATTGTTATTATTACAAAAATTTTTAGGAATGTATAAGAGTCAAGAACACACTATTTTATCAGTATATGGTATTTTATAACCATTGGCTCTAATTTCCTTCAGAAAAGTGAACATTTCCTCTATTCGTCTTTACAACCAATTCTGTCATGTCTGTAGTATCTGCTCAAAGACACTGAAATCAATTCAAGCAAATGTACAGTTGCTGAATTTACATGGTACCTCAGTTGAAATAATGCATCAAATATTGTTTTTAAAAATTCAATATTTTAAATTTGTTCTTTGAAAATTTTACACATATGTGTAATATATTTTGATCTATTCTGGTCACCTCCTTCCATTTCCTCCTTCCATTTCCTCTCAACACCTATTTCTCAGAAGTCCTTCTCTTACTTTAATGCCTTTTTTAATGACTCACTGAGTTTGATTAGGGTTACTTACATGGGCATGGATTCAGGGTTATTTACTAGAACATGAGCAGCTTATTCATGGCTACATCACTTTTAAAATAATGGCTACCCTTGCCATCACCAGTAGCTCCTCAGCTAGGGGTGGATCCTCATGAGGCCCTACTCTGGTGTGAACATTCCTAATAACTGTTTTCACTATAAACTCATCTACATATTACATCTTTTTGAAACATTTAAAATACGTACATGTATATGCTCGTGCATATGAGTGTGTGTGTGTGTGTGTGTGTGTGTGTGTAACTAAGGAGCAAATTCAAGATCATAAACATGGTAGTCAAGTGTTCTGTCAGTGAGTCCCAGCTCTCCTTTCAAAACGTTTTACTTCAAATTTGTATTTGTAGTATATCCATGCAACAGGACTTTCCAGAGATGTACAGCTTAGGGGGAAAATTCAGTGCCTGGGACTGTCTGTCCAGTACTTTGGAGAACATCTAGAATAACTCTTCCTGCTAAGTCACAGCAGCAACCATGTTGCTGTGTAATACAACTGTCTGTATTAGTTGCTTTTCTATTGCTGTAACAAAGCAGTACAACCAAGGCAACTTAATAGAAAAGTTTGTTTCCAGATGGTTAGGGTCCATGATGGTAGAGACACCAGGTGGCAGCCATGGTGGTAGGAGCAGTAGCTGAGAACTCTTAAACCGCAAACAGGAATCAGGGAGGGTGCACTTGAAACTATACAACACATGGTGGTCTTTGAAACCTCAAAGTTTGCCCCCCAGTGACATACTTCCTCTAGCAAGACCAACCTCCTAAGCCTCCTCAAACAGGACCACCCACTGTTTACCACATATTCAAATTCCAAAGACTCATGGCCGGAACATCTCAGTCAAACCACCATACTGACCAGAGACTACATCAGAAATAGCACTGCCCCTCAAACAAATGGCAATCAAAGGTGAACCTGAGAGCCAACAGGGACTGATTACATCATGGTCCAAGGCATTAATGAGAAAAGACATTGCTTGTAGAGATATTTCCCTGTGAGGAACCTCCATGTGCTGATACATCACTTAGTCAGCCATGAACACTATAACTTCTTCCTGATTGAAGCTGAGTGACAGTTCTGATCCAGGTGACTTACAACTCTGGGCCTTGTATTATTGACCATCTTTTCCCTTTGACTCATTCCTGATCTTTTTTTCTTTTAAATCAAGCTTCTGTAGATTGAAAAACCTTCCCAAGGTCAGCTACTACATTATTCCTTCTGGAAAAAAAAAAATTAAGATTGCCTTGCTGGAAGAGCTTGCCATCCAGCAGCTGGTAAGCCCAAGGTCTCAGCACTCTTAATTCCCAGCAGTCAGAGGAGCCTCCCCAGAGAAGGTCAATGTCAGGGGAGGCCAGGAGCTCAGGAGCCCAGCCGTTGTCTAAGCTTCCTTCTGGGTATATCCAGGGATGGATGAGCTTCCATCTTCCTCAAACTTCTAGATGGTTCCATTGGGTGGAGAGAAGCTGAAAAATAGCAAGTGTGTTCCCATGAGGCCCAGATGCAAAGAGAACCTGAAAGAGTGTTGCAGTAGAATCGGGGACAGTTGAGGTTCCATGAGCCTGAGAAAAGGCTACCTTATCTCCAAATCTCTAGGCAGCCCGATATTGTAGTCCTATAATCCTAGGTACTAAAATGTTTGAATCAGGAGTAAATTCGAGGCTAGTCTGAGCAGCTGGGTGAAGTCCTGTCTCAAGAAAAAATGTGAGGCTGGAAGGCTGCAGATGCTGTTCACTAGCAATGCTGCCTAGTGTGTGTGATGTACAAAGTTCACACCCCAGTCTCTCTCTCCCTCCCTCCATCCTTCCCTCTCTCTCTTTCTCTCTGTGTCTGTCTGTCTGTCTCTCTGTTTCTTTGTCTCTCTCACACAGACACATACACACATATACACATGTGTACATATATGCATTTGCGCAAGCACACATACACACACACACATACATGCACTCATGCACACACACACATACATACACACATGCACAAATCCTTTCCACTTGAGGGTGTCCTTGTGGTTTCTCTATCACTTTCTCCTCTTAGTACATCTCCTACAGACTTCTCCTATCTCTCCCAGTGGTGGCCAGATGTGTTCATGTCTGCTAACTATGCTTCAAGACAGACTCCCCACCTTTGGGGTTTGGCACAGACTGCAAAGTGGCTAAAGCCTGGTTTGTTGTGTCTTTCTGAAGGCCCTTACTCTCTACACACTGGCCCTTGGCCTTTGGAAAGAGTGATACGGCAGAAACCACCTGAGACACAGATAAACTGGTAGCTTTGTTGTGCTCATGCTTATTAACAGTGGTTGCCAGAGCACCTGAAGCATCCTGAGACTCTTGGTGGCTTTTGTTTCTTAAACAGCTCCTTAAGGGCAACAGGCAGCAAACAGGGACTGTGTATTGCCAGGAAAGTCCAAAAAGATGATGGTGGCTGTTGTCAATTACTGGCATTTCCACAAGACTGTATTTTTATTTTGATGTATATTTGCATGGCTAGGAAGCGCCTGCTGACAAGGATGAGATGATAATTTGAGCTGGTGCCAGAGCAGGACTAGAAAAAGAGGTATACTTAGAGGGATGGTCTCTGTTCTGGGAGTTGGCGTTGAAAAAAATCATCTCTCCTTGGGCAGAATCTTCTGTTAAAATATTAACTCTTCAAAGGAAGCAAAGCTTGGAATCCCTGACAGATAACATAGTAGGTTCTCAATAGGTTCTTGCTGGAAAAAGGAATCTAGATAGTTGTGTGCACTGTGAGAGAACCCAGAGATGGCAACCCCAAAATAAAACATGGTTCGATGAGTCTAGAGTGTCATGTCTTTTTCTTGTATTGAAAACCAACCTAATCAAACCAAACCAAACCAAACCAATCCAAACCAAACCAAACCCCAAAACAAAATAAACTGTGTTGGCCCTAGAGTCTGCTGGAGTTCAGCACAAGTGTGTTTTGTCACATGGTGCACAGTGGAGAGAGAAGAGATGGTGGGGGCTACCGCCCTTGGCAAGAACCCCCAAGCTATTAGATGGTACTTCTGTGTTTATAAAAAGATAAAGAGAGGGGGGATTTGTTCTATGGAGGTGTGGTGAGGTGTGGGGGAAGGGGGTGTCTCTGCAGGCCCATGCCCAGGCACCCCTTCCCCTTAAGGGACAAGTCACACAACAGTATAGTATAAAATAGAGTTTATTCAGGGCATGGGGAGAGGAGTTGAAAAGTTAGTACTGGCAGAGAAAGGCAGAGAGAGAGAGAGAGAGTAGAGGAGTAGAGGCCAGCCATGAGTACATGGAGAGAGGGGGGAGGGAATAGGGAGAGGGCATGAGCAGAAGGGGAAGAGCAAGAGCAAGAGAGTGAGGAGGGGGCCAAGCAACCCCTTTTATATGGGTCAGGCTTACCTGGCTGTTGCCAGGTAACTGTGGGGTGGAGCATACTTTGTGGGGCAGAGCTTAGACAGAATGCTAACAAGGTTCTTTCTAAGATTTTCTTGATCAAGAAAGGGATTACTGTTGAATGAAACCAGTATCGTAATGGAAAGGAAGTGGTTTGAAATTTCATCACTCAGTTTGGACTAATTCAGGTTTAAGGGGATGGGCAGGTTCTCAGGCTGTTTATTCTGTGGTAAGGCTTCTAGGAAACAAGACAGTGATGTCAGTGATGACACACAGAATAGAAGAGGCAGAGCCATGGGGAGCTCAGCTGAGGTCAGTGCTGACACCAGTCCACCAAGGCATATCTCCCTGCCTATCTGCAATGTCCAAGCTAATCCTATGGCCACTGGACACTTACTTCATTTTCTGATGAATTCCCTCTTTCTTTGTCACCATTCCACATGGAATCTAGGCAGAATGTAACCCAGGCATTTCTCTGTCTTTATAAAGCAAATCTTTCAAATATGCTATTCATAATATTCACTGCAGAAGTGTAGAATGTAACAGTTTTTAGGAAACAACATGTATATATAACTATATATGTGTATATAACTTAACACTTTTATGGTTAATAGACATTACAGTAATACCGAATCCATAAAAAAAATCTAAGGTACAATTTTAACGCTAGCAATGCCTAGCAATAAGAAGAGAGACCCACTATGGAAACACACGATTCAGGCTACAAAGCCTCTACCAATGATGGTTTCTTGGGCAACTATTTATTTATTCTTTAAAAATTATGTGTATGAACCATATTCTTTTTGTGCATGAAAGATATTTCAAATGGTGATATAATATTAATATTATTAATAATAATAATAATTTAAAAAAAGACTGTATAAGCCTTGTGAACAAGAACACAGTTCAGATGGACCCTGAGATGCACCATGGAATCATCTCAGGTGTCAACCCTCATGGTTTATCTGTGGCTTCCTGAAAAAACTGGGTTTCAAATGTTGCATGTTATGGTGCATTGAGGGATAAAGAGAAACCCAATGAAATGCAAGAAGTTGTTAATTTTTTATAATAGGGGTGAAGGTCCATCACAGCTTCAGAATATAGAAGCAATTTATTATATTAACCTGGTGGTAACTTGCTTAAGAATAAGAATATAAGTCTCATGTAAATGGGGGGTGGGGAATCCTCTCATACACAATGCTGATTTCTGGCATGAGCAGAAAAGTGGACGTTCTGGGTAAGGACAAATGACTTCATTAGCCTGGAACGAGGCAAGGCAGGATTTTTCTGGGGCTGAGATACTTCACACTTTGAGTTGGATGATAGCTTTGTAAGTTGAAATATTTGTCAACAGTCTACAGTTACACCTTATTCAATTAGGCCTTCATGAAATAAAGATAAAAATAAGCTGAGAAGGAAATTTTAAAAAGATAGTGGGTTATGGGCTCAGGAGAAAACTCTTTAGTAGACACAAGTCTCTGCACTTGGCTCCCAGCACTGAAAAGAGTCTGCAGTGGGGTTCTACCAGGAAGGTCCGAGATCTCCAACACAAACCAGAGACGTGAGCATTCCTTTTTTTTGTAGATATTTAATGCAGTTCTCACCCACGTAGCTATCTGAGAGAAATGTAAGAGCTCCCATCAACAAATCAGCCAAGTTGGACTGAGTCGTGTTAGGAAACAGGATGAGTCAAAAAACAATGGACCCTTTATCTAACCTGACCAACACACAAGGAAACTGCTAGTGGGAATATGTCAGGAATGTATATCATGTAATGATTCCCAAAAGGTACCCAACTTTTGCTCCTGTCTATTCCTTTTGACCTTCACAATTTTAAAAAGTATCCCCCCTTGTGATTCTATATTTTCTTTGTAACATAAAAAAATTTCCAATTAAAGAAATGACCTTTCAGATTTTCATTTTTAAAGAAATAAACGGGACTACGGTTAAAATGTAGATAGTGAGTGGTTCAAACTATAGTATAGGACAGTGTCCAGTAGTCAGTGGCCAGAAAACAGGGAATATGGTCAGAATGGGAAATAATCCACCAAGGTAAATGAGAATGCATGGGCATGTAAGAAGACAGCAGGTCAGAGAGATAAAGGTTGGGATTCACATTCTAATTTATGCACAGTTTCTTTCTTAAGCCCTAGCCTGCTTGGCATTCTGTACAGTATCTACTGTGGATCAATGTGCCTGTCTGTGCCAGAAGCTTCGAGATTCTCCTGAGATCCACACCAGTCAAGATTTGGGCTAGTCTTGTTCTGTTATTTTTGTTTGTTTTAAACATGGCCATTTTCTACTCTGGGCAACTACAACTGTTTATTATGAGTTTCTCAGTATAGATATTTTCTTCATTTTCAACCCCCAGGTTGTCACTTATCACAACATCAGCATTTATGTCAGTGAGCAGTAACACCTCAGAGCTTTTACCGTGCAGGTGCTCAGATAAATAGTTATGAGACCTAGTCAGCAGGATGAGCAGAGAAAGTATGAAACCACACTGCTGTGTTTTCCTAACCCTAGTGGTAACCCAGCATCATGTGTGCCCTGTAAGGCCATGTAGTTAGGACAGAGGAGCTTATTTCCACCAGAGAAGGCAAGTGGAGATCACCAGGCTGCCTCCCACTTTCCCATCATTCTCAGCGCTCCTTCCCATGGTCCTCAGCGCTCCTTCCCATCTTTCTCAGTGCTCCTCATGGCCTTCTTACCTCCTTGCTTCTCTCCCTAGAGGAGGGCTCTGATTGCCTAACTCAGGACTGATGCTGGTCAGAGGAAATGGACATCATGAAGGGCTCTGACCAGCCTACCTTTTGCAGAGGCCATAGAAGATCAAGAGAAGACATACTTGCCTAGCAGGAAAAACAGCTGTTTCTAAAGTCCTCTGGCCACACCCATGTCACACACTCTTCAGTAGAGACTAAAATATGTGTAGACTTATTTTGGAAGAAGCAAAAAATAACTTCCATGTCAAGCAATTATCTCCTAATCTCGTAGCCAATTACTCATAACTCCTTGTGAAGATTGTTATAAGGGGTGCCTTGTGTTTCCTGAGGGACAGCCTTCCCATCATTACCAGATGTGGAGTTGGCATACTGGGTGCAGTCTAAGCATTCCAATATACAACTTATGTTTTCTTTGTAAGTAGCACATCTCTCTGTCCTTCCAAGGAAGCAATGATGGTTTCCTTTTGAGGTTGTGGTCATCATTGAATGAACAGTTCATGTTGATGTTAGATCTACCCAAGAAGGAATGGTCATGTTACCATTATGGCTGCAATATCAATAGTCCTTTTTAGAGAATCTTGGATTAGACATAAGAGGCCAACCTGGCTTCTTGATTTGGAAAGTTGTGCATATTCATGAAGAATGCTACATAATCTCTTGTCAAATGTGTCAAATGTGTCCACTGTATCCTCCATGTTGTAGAGGTGTCAAAGGAAGCTCCCTGGCCCATCATGGAATCCAAGGAATGCTTCTGTCTCCATGACCATGTCCTTTTTTAATCTCTCTCTTTCTCTCTGTGTATTCAGGGGTGTACACATTTCTGTCCAGCACCTTGAAGTCTCTGGAAGAGAAGGACCACATCCACCGTGTCCTGGACAAGATCACAGACACTTTGATCCACCTGATGGCCAAAGCTGGTCTGACTCTGCAGCAGCAGCATCGTCGCCTGGCCCAGCTCCTCCTCATCCTTTCCCATATCCGGCATATGAGGTGAGGCAGCCCTGGGTCCTTCAGTAGAGATAAAAGATGCTGACCCAACCAACTCTGTGTGATAGCTGAAGCAGGACAGGCTGCTAAGTAGGCAAAGTACTTTTGGAAAAATGTCTGAACCAAAAACAAAAGGCTAGGGGAGGACAGAAGAGGGAGCACAGAACCTGCCTGGAGCATTGGACAAGCATGAGGGAGGGTACCCTAGAGGAAGGGATATGCACTGGTGGTTTGAAACACATGCAATGAGAAGAGGCATGTTAATCAAAGGCTATCACTGAGCATAAGTGATCTCTCAAGGCTTCAGGTGCATCTGTTATGGTTCTGGCATTACTCCTATTGACCTACACCAAGGAATGCTGAACAAGAGAACCCTGGGCTTAAAAGAGGAAAAAAATGCATGCAGAGTCAACATTGATGCATCCATAGCTATCAAAACCCTCCAGTGACCTCCTTTGTCCTTATTCCAGTCTGTCACCTACTATGCTTCTTAATCACAGTCTCTTCTATTGTATCCCCTATGAAGCAACCAGAGAGCTCAGTTTGAAATCAACCAAAATCACATCATCTCCCTATTTAAATCCTTACATCGGTTTCCGATTGCTTTTCAATAAAAGCAAGTTACCCTTTGTTTTGTTTATATTATTCCTTGTGATACAGTCCTCCGTAATTATCTTTTGGGGTGTACTTCATAATTGAAGTCATGCCATGGTGGCTATTCTTCAAGTCCATTTATGCAGCAACACTGCTGGCTGCAGATTGACTGGGTGTCCTTGTAGGGTGTCATCTGGGCTCACTTATACCTCTCTGGGACACAGGTAGGAGGCCTGCATCAAGTCCTAGCCAGGTGATTCTGTTTCATGTATACCATTTTTCTTGTACCCCAGCTTAACTAGGACATATTCTAGTATCAACAAAGACCCAAGAAAGCCAGCCCATTGAAGCCAAACCAGCTTAATGCTTTGATTGTGTCATGCTTAGTAATGTTTTATGATCTAAGCAAGATGATGTGGTAAGTCCCACATGCTAGATAGTAGACAGCAAGTAGGTGATCACACTCAAGGAAAGCATGTCTTCTTTCTCTATTCTTTTTTTCTGATGGTATCCTAGAGAAGGAAGCAGAGCATAGCTCAGAAGAACATAGTGCTGCCAAATACTTAGCTGAGAGAGTAAGTTTCCCCTTGAAGAAAACATGATAACATATCCTTTGAGGGATTTATAGAAAGCACATGATCCCTCTGGGTGTTTTTGATTGTTGATAGGGATTCTATGAGTTCACAAACCCATTATGTACTTGGCTTATCAGTATTATCAAGCGATAAACACCAGCCATGACTGCTTTTACTGACAGTGTATGCAGATGCTATGGCATGACAGATCGCTTTTCAATTGTGAACTATGAAGGGGAGGTGACTGTTTTACTCAAAGATTTGAACCTCTCTGTACTCTCTCGGTGTCATTTATACACACTCATATGCCTATCCAAAATACTGGTTTTGTTCAGAGTGGCTCCCTGCAGCCAATCTGAATCATAGGATTCTTGTGCTATTAACATGGCCCTAGTCATGAGTTAGGGCCATAGCATAGCTAACTTAACATTTTCAGATTGCATCTGACTGTAAATGTGATTTGTTAGACAGTTGAAGAAAGACAGTGACAGAGCCAGAGAATTGAATGGGAATGGTGCTTTAAATTAAAAGTAAAGACAAAACAAAAACAATAAAAAACTAAACCAAACCAAACACACACACACACACACACACACACACACACACACACACACACTCAAGAAAACAAAATAACACTTAAACATGTGATTGAGTTTTGATTTCAGTTCTTGATGGTTTTCATGGCATTGATCAAACCGGGGCTGGCTTGTTACCACCACTGACATAAATATTATTAGGATGTTTTCTTAGCTCTACCTGTTCATGGCACACATAGCTGTAGTCTAGTTTGTTTTATTTGTGGTTACCTTGAGGTAAGTTCACACTGTACAGTTGAGGCTAGCCTAGACAACCCTGGACAACCTAGGCTAGGCTTGAACTCAAAATGTTTACCCTACTCTACTCCCAAGCACTAGGACTACAGGTGGGCTCCATTATATCCAGAGATATACTTATTATTAAAAAATTTCAAGCCACGGAAGAGTTATGATTTCCTGCCCTCACTGTGCACGTGGCAGAGAGGACAAAGAGGAACAGGGAAACAAGGAAAAAGGAGAAAAGCCTGCATCCTTCTCTTCCGCCTTTTGCCCTTGTTTCCTCTTGTGAGTAGCATTTACTGTTCTGAGCAATGGTAGATGTTAGGGCCATGTGGAAGGAAATGCCCAAGCAATAGGGACTGGACTAGAAGATTCCATGGAAATTCATCCCAGAAAACAGAACAGAATGTCAGATTCTATAGGTCTCTGTGGGTCTTCGGTTCATTAAGGAGCAAGTCAAAGACCAGTGACTGAGAGTCAGTGCAGGATGACACTCAGGGTACTCTCTGTGAGGGAGATGAAGGCAGGTCATTCAGTCCTCAGAGAGCCTGGATAGAAAATTTGATTTTTAACTTCTGAGTACAATAGGAATCTGTGAAAAGCTCAGGGAAGGGCCCCAGCTCAGAGAATGATAACTCCAACATTAGGGTAGGTCTTGCAACCTCAATTAATGTCATCTAGAAACATCCACAGATATCGAGAGCTTGTCAAAATGACATTCAACGTTGGTTACATCATAGAGGGGAAAATGCATAGAGAACCAACTAAAAGAAGCCAAAGGAAGAATATGACTGTGGGGGGTGGGGTGCCCTTATGGGATGGGGGAAATGAAAATACACGGACACAAGTCCCAGCCTGGGGTCTCTGAAGCCCCTAAGCTTCTACAGGAGTCATCTTAAAATGGATCCTTAATATGTTTTTTTTTTTTTTTTTAAATGGCTCACAAGTACCTCTGGAGTTTCTCATACTTCATCTTCCTGAGAATCTCAGCTATCCTGGGGGTTCAGCCATGGTCTAACGTAGTTCCCTCTGTGTCCCTTCTCCTCCAGTAACAAAGGCATGGAGCATCTCTACAACATGAAATGCAAGAATGTCGTGCCCCTCTATGACCTGCTGCTGGAGATGCTGGATGCTCACCGCCTTCATGCCCCAGTCAGCCGCATGGGAGTGCCCCCAGAGGAGCCCAGCCAAAGCCAGCTGGCCACCACCAGCTCCACTTCAGCACATTCCTTACAAACCTACTACATCCCCCCGGAAGCAGAGGGCTTCCCCAATACAATCTGAGAACTCCCAGGCTCCCTCCAAGGTTCTGCGAATCCCTGCAACATTTTACCCATGTCATGTATGACTTTAGCAGAATTCTGTCTCCTGCGTACACTCTGGCATGCATCCACCACCAGTGGCTTTCTAGTATGAGTGGCCATTTATTTGCTTGCTCAGTTCTTAGTGGCATGTCTTCTGTTGGGAACAGCCAAAAGGGATTCCAGGGCTAAATCTTGGTAACAGCTCTCTTTCCCCCTTTGCTACATCACTAACTGTGAGGATTCCTATAGTCTTCAGTCTTCATGAATGAGTTGAGATAACTGCATTGAAGCTACTTGTTGAGACCCAAGCCTAGAGAGTAAACATTTCACCTCTGATAAGCACTTCATAATGGCTCCAAGAGTAAGCCTCAGCAAAGACTTCAAAGTGGCTCCTTTAATTGAAGCCATTAAGAAAGCTATCTCATGGGTTCCTTATAGCACCCTCTTGCATTCCTATAGCAACATGTGACTTTATTAAAGGGAAATCTTGAGCCCCAATAGGAATACATGATGCACACAGGAAAGGAAGATTCCCCCAGTTGTCAAGAGCATGGCAGCGTAATACAGTCCACCTTCTGGCTTCTAAAGTGTCAGCTGCCAAGCACTATATATACATTGTGGCTTCTAGACAATTCTTACTTCCCATGACTTGTGGGAACCAGAAAGTCAATTTCAGTTAACACCCTGGAATGAATTAGTCTCCTTCATGAGGGCTCTAGGGTGTGCTGATTTTATTTGATTTTTATTTTATAATAGCCTTCTGTCCCTGGGCTTGCAGTAAAGGCAGCTTGGGGACCTGTTCTGGTGAATCTAACATTCTTCATCACAAGATGCTAGCCTTGTCTCTTCCCTGATGTGTACTGGCCCTAAATTGTTACCACGTTGATCGCCCAAGGGCAGTCACAATGAACCTACAAGCTGGTGATACGTTTTTTGGTTTATTTAGTCTTATTCTTGGGGGCAGGGAGCAAATAATACATGGGCAATGACTGTGACTCAGAGGAGTCCAAACAAGAAGGAAAGTAAGGGAAAAATGTGGAGAATGACCTGGCCAGGGCAGCAGCTTCCCAGAGGTGCACTCCACAGGTCCCACAATGCACAGTGAGGCTGCTCTGGGATCCATGGGCTGGCTTCATTTACATTTCAGGTATGCTCCTGATTTGAAGAGGTGCACATGATTTGAAGAGGTGACAGTAGATACCTGTGTTCCTGTAGATGCTCCAGGAGCATGGAGGCAGGGTCTTGGAGTACTCATGACTCAAGCTGTTGAGAAGTTGCTCAGACTAGAGTGTGTTTGACTATTCAGAACGCATCCAAAAAACCAGCTAGTGAGGCCTTGGGAAGAAGAATTCCTTCCTCAACCCAGTTCATATCCTTAAATTTCATAAACCAGAGAGGATGAATGACCAAAATTGGGTCATGAGAGTCCTTTGAACAAGAGATAAAAAGAAAGGCTTACTCTAGCCATAGCCACTCAGGCCTCTGGGGTCTTGGTCTCTCTGGTACAACTAAGGATTATTTCTTTTTCCTAACCAAAATGAAAGTTCAGTTTCCATCCTTGACTTCATGATCTATCATTTGAACTCCATTGAGATGTGATGGGTTAGCCAAAAACCTAGGTGAATGGCTAGGCTTCTCTTGGTCTGTCCTAGGTGAATGGCTAGGCTTCTCTTGGTCTGTCCTA